>BLSH010375649.1:1692446-1708502 GCA_018402905.1 Glandirana rugosa
GGGGGGGGGGGGGGGGGGGGGGGAATGGTATCAGCTGCCTGTTGGCCAGGCCCGGTACAACAGGGCCAGTTGTACTGGTTTATCAGTGGCCCTGATCATTACTATTCCAAGGATTTCCTTAGAATATAGGTCTGTACCACTAGACTGGGATTAACTCATGAATCAGTAAATTCTGCAATAAACAGTGTATATAAGCATTAGCTGCAATTTGAATAATAATACTATAACTAGTTTAGATTGCACTCTAGGAGAATAACTTTTTATTATTTATAGACACTATGGTGTCCCCTGAAGCACTTCGTAATATAAGCAATAGGTGAAGGTCTTGTCAGGAGCCATAAACCAGGCAGAGACAGAAAATGCAGTTAAAAATCACACCTTTAAGCTGGGTTCACATATGAACCACATGCGGCTCACAGCAGGGGTCCGGTGCGTCCCCATTCACTGTTTCAGGTCCAATTTCAGCCCAAATTTTGGGCTGAATTCGGACCTGAAACGGACCAAAAGTCGCACAGCGTTTTTGTCCAATTCGCACCGGACCTGCTGTGGAGATATGTGAACCGGCTCCATAGAGAGCCGGTCAAAATCTCCTGCTATTGAGAATTGGATGCGGGTGAACCCAGCCTTAATGTGATATCCTGTTTCCCCGAAAATAAGCCCTACCCCGAAAATAAGACCTAGCATTATTTTAGGGGATGGCTGCAATATAAGCTCTACCCTGAAAATAAGTCCTAGTTAAAGTAGTTGTAATAACATGTAATCCATTTTGTGAAAAGATTATATAATGTGTAGTGTTTCTCCTTTTGTAACTTTATTGTGGAAAATACCTTATTTACAGCACCGCTGGGTGCTCAGGTGACCCGCCAGAGATCTTCTCCTCTCCTCCCAGCTGAGGTCAGTGGCCCCTCCCTCTGCAATACTTGAAGCAGGGAAGAAGAGTTCCGGCGGGTCACATGAGCGCCCAGTGGTGCTATAAATGAGGTATTTTCCACCATAAAGTTACAAAAGGAGACACACTGCACATTAAATAATTGTTTTACAAAACAGATCACATCATTTTACAATGACTTTAACTAAGGTTCATTTTTGGGATTACAGAATGTCATAATGCTGACTCCAGAGCTGACAGGGGAAGAGTGGTAGAGAAGACTTATTTAAATTTTTTTATTGTTTTATTCCAGGTTTTTTAGAACATAGAGAAGGGTAAATGACAGCACAATCGGCGTAGCTGTATGGCGGCGCGGGAACTCGCATTTGCGGCGTGTGTGCGCACGCTCCCATTGGCCAGCGGGGGAGCCAATCAGCGGGTGGGGCGGACTCAATGTCCGCCGGCCATCCACAATCATTCCCCACAGTGATAGAATGGGGATCTGCCTGTGTAAACAAGGCAGATCCCCGTTCTGACAGGGGAGATCACACAGATCCTGTCTTTCTGCTATGCAGGAAGTTGGATCTGTGTGTTTCCCCATTCACACAGTTCCCCATGCAGTTAGAAACACCTCCCAGGGAACACATTTAACCCCTTGATCGCCCCCGATGTTAACCCCTTCCCTGCTAGTGTCATTAGTACAATAACAGTGCATAGTTTTAGCACCAATTACTGTAACAATGTCAAAAATGTCAGTTAGGTATCCGAGCTGTCCGCTGCAATGTGGCAGTAATGTTAAAAATCAATGACCTCCACCATTACTAGTAAACATAAATAAATAAAAGTACCATAAATCTATCCCCCATTTTGTAGATGCGATAACTTTTGCGCAAACGAATTAGTATACGCTTATTGCAATTCTTTTTACCAAAAATATGTAGCAGAATACATATCGGCCTTAACTGATGAATACATTTGTTTTTTTTTCCTTTTTTTTTTCATAGCAGAAAGTAAAACATGTTTTTTTGTCGCTTTTTTTGTTTATAGCGCAAAAAATAAAACCTGCAGAGGTGATCAAATACCACCAAAAGAAAGCTCTATCTGTGGGAAAAAAGGATGTCAATATTATTTGGGTACAACGTCACATGACTGCGCAATTGTCAGTTAAAGCGTAGCAGTTCCGTATCGCAAAAAATGGCCTGGTCATTAAGGGGGAAATCCTTCCTGGTTAAAGGATCAGGATATTTGTTTTAGGGTTACAACCACTTTAAGATCGTCGTGATGACATGACTGTATTTGAATAAATGTAGATTAGTGTACATGCCATATATAAATAAGACTTCCTCTGAAAATAAGTCCTAGTGTGGTTTTTGTAGCCAAAATTAATATAAGACACACTCTTATTTTTGGGGAAATACAGTAGCAAAAATAACACAGTTCAGGAACATAGTCAAAAACAGAAGCCGGGGTTTGGAAGACAGAGCATGTAATCAGACACCCAAGGATCAGGGAACCAGAAGTCAGCTTTGTCAGGAGCCAAGTCATACACAGGAACACAACAGGAACACACTGGAGATGTTGACCATGTGAGGGTATAGAGGGAATGAGCGAAGTTGTTTAAATAGCCAAAAGGGGCTTGCTTTAGGCTTGATTAATGAGGCAGATAATGGTAACCAGGTGAGTCACTGTGGAAACAACGAGTGGCTAGTAATTAACCGACTGCTGCACAGCCTCTGCACTAAAAGAAAGGAGCTGCTAGAAAATAGCTGGAGCCATGCCCTGACAGGTCTCCAGCTGTAATGAGACAATCTTTATTTCTAACTCTTCAGCTGACTAGCGTTGGGGCCCAGTTGTATCATTGGTGTACATGGAAATAGTCCCAATCAAGCTTGCAGGCAGCAAAAGGACTTTTAGATAGCTGTATGGTCAGTTCCTAAAGAACCTTGTCTCCATAGCAGCACATAGTAAATCCCCACAGCAGCAGCTCACCAGTCCCAATGATATTGCAGCTCACCATCCGGTCAAACACAATGTTTAGTCCACTCTCTGCTCTGCATCCAGGTGACTCCGGCTGTCTACACACCTGGACTCAGCATTCCAGATCCTGCTCTAGCCATCATTATGCAGCAATGGTCAGTGATGTGCACTGTTCAAGCTCCCCCATGGCAAGAGAAAGCCTCTACATCCTGAGAAAATGCAGCTCTTTTCCCTCCTACTCTAACTTTCTTCAGGGTATGGTGGGGACTGTAGTTCAGGGCCCATTACTTTCAGTGGGCAGTGCTTTCAAGGGTACTACATGTCACATGATCCTCCTCCAACCTTTCCTGACTGGCCTGTCTGCTATTTGCCAGAAGGGAGGGGGCGATTGGTGGATCACTCTTAGTTTTGCTCAGAAACTGCACATCAGGGACACTCAGGGTGGGAGACAGCTGTTCCTACAACACACAGCCCGCTGTTTGCACAGATCCCAGCAGTGGGGTGAGAAAGCAGTAACACTGTGGGCAAGGCATCCGGCTACATTATCCTTATTACGGAAAACCACATTAAATAGTTTGCGATTAAGAATGCAGATAATATTACATTTGTGGCTAGAGTAAACGTTTCTGTTGTTGATATATCAGTGCAATGGCAATCTTTCATGAATGCATAAAGCTTGGACCTGCAATTTATATTTGCCGGAATCACTGGCCTACATGGCATTCCTGGGTCATGATACAGTACTGGTACCTTGCTTTGTCAAGTTCCTCCACACCAAACTCACTCATCCATGTCTATGGACCTTGCTTTGTGCACTGGTCCAAATCATTTGTTGGAGGGGGGATTATGGTGTGGGGTTGTTTTTCAGGGATTGGGCTTGGCCCCTTAGTTCCAGTGAAGGGAACTCTTAAGGCATCAGCATACAAAGACATTTTGGACAATTTCATGCTCCCAACTTTGTGGGAACAGTTTGGAGATGGCCCCTTCCTGTTCCAACATGACTGCGCACCAGTGCACAAAGCAAGGTCCATAAACACATGGATGAGCAAAACATAGAAAAGAGAGGGCTTTCCTGAGCGTGCCACCGTCCTATAATAATTGAAACATGCAAAAAATGGGGACAATAACCACACAAAGGTGAACTTTAAGGGCACATCACGAGATAACACCACAGAAGTAAAATCAAAAAAGTTTATTAACAAATAGCATAAAAGACCAAAGCTTTACATATTCTAAAAACCAAGAGGCCGTGAGCAAAAAATTGTCACAAGCCTGTATAAAAATCTCCAAATATTGTAATGTACTCATAGATGATACAAAGTACCAAAAACCATGATGTGCCTAGAGTAGGTCGATGCGTTTCACTTAATCAAAGCTTCTTCAGGACCCCTCACAGCATGGATTTGGATATTGAAATTGAATTAGCTAAGTGCGGCCGTTGGAGAACACTCAGGGAGGCGGACAAAGTGGATATATTCATCAGACTGGAACGATATGTGTGAGAGTCATCTTGGATGTCTTCAAACTCATATATACAGACCTATATTTTTTCCGGGCTCAAATAAACGTTCCCTTACATGTATCCCAAAAAAAGGAAGGAGGGCAAAATTTGCGGAGGTTAGAAATAGGGCTAGTGGTGACTATTACAATGTATCCTCTGATCCAATATCATATCGCACCAATGACGGGGAGGGGGGAGAGAGAATCACAGGTGTCCCCCCAGGGGTAACAGCACGGCGCCAGGATGGGCGATGACAAATCTGTGCAGCAATAAGGTGTATACTCGGTGCCAAAGTAGATCTTCTATTAGGAAGAGGGATTAACCGGCCAAGCCATACTCACTGTGTTCCGCGCTGGATGGATGAGCGAGTTTGGGGTGCAGGAACTTGACTGGCCTGCACAGAGTCCTGACCTCAACCCTATAGAACACCTTTGGGATGAATTAGAGCGGAGACTGTGAGCCAGGCCTTCTCACCCACATCAGTGCCTGGCCTCACAAATGCTCTTCTGGAAGAATGGTCAAACATTCCATAGACACACTTCTAAACCTTAGGAGTTGAAGCTGTTATAGTAGCAAAGGGTGGGCCAACTCAATATTGAACCCTACGGATTAAGACTGGGATGCCATTAAAGTTCATGTGCCTGTAAAGGCAGGCATCCCTATACTTATGGTAATATATTGTATGTGTCATATGGGCAGTATTCAGATTTTAAACACTTACCATTTCTAATTTACCCGTTTTGTTGGTTACACTGGAGATAGCAACAGTTGTGAGAACACAAGATGCCAGAGAACAATATGTATTAATGGCGGCTCTGTGCTGGGCATCACCATGATTGGAGACAGCTGAATTAAAGCTGGGCCAGTACATCCACAAATACAATGTCCCTGTACATGCACAAAAGAGGAAATGGTTAAAAAAAATGTACTCTTTAGTTTTACATTAAGAGTTACTTTTTAATAAGGGTAAGGGCACCCCATGGGTTGCCCAGTGCGGGTATTTAGCTTATCTTTTAAAATCTTGTTCTTGCTCAATTAATCATACAGCATAATTCATATGTAGTTAATTAACCACTGCTGCCTACTACTACTACTGTACATTTACTGTGGCAGGGCGATAGCTGCAGGCTAAGCGACGTACTGGTACATTGCTCAGCACATGGATACTGGCGTGCCCCCGGAACACGCAGCAGCGCGATCCCATGACTGCTGTGTCTGGTGGGCAAAGGGGTTCATGGTATTCTGTACTTGGCCACTGTGAGCAGCTGGGGTACCATGTGTTCTCTATAATCAATCATAGCGATCACATGATTACATGTAGGTGAAATAGTCATAAGTGACTTCCATTCACGATGGCTTGCTTACTATTGTTATGCTGTGATTGGCCTACAGCTATCACATGGTACCTGGGCCAATCACAGCACCCTGTAACATGTGGTTACATAGTTAGTCAGGCTGAAAAAAGACACAAGCCCATCTAGTTTAACCAATAAAAAAAAAAAATGTGCAAAAAAAAGAAATTGTGACAAAAATGTACAACTTCACAAAACTCGTCATGCCTCTTACTAAATACCTCAGACTGTGTACTTAGAGACAGTTTGTAAAATAAATAAATAAATACATTGTGAAAATATATTTTTTTAATTTAAAGTGGATGTAAACCCTCCATATACCCAGTGAAGTATTTATCCTTTAGAAAGTGGAGATCGTGTTAGCATGTTTTCTCTTCATGCTTAGAACTACAGAGAAGCCTGGGCATACAGCCAAGACAGCTGATTGGAGGAAAGGTGCACACCCCACTCATCATAGGAAGAGACATCCAGCTCTCTCCATTATATTGTCCAGAGCTGTGCTAATCTATTTATAGCATCCTCCCCAACACAAAACTCTGGCTGCTCTTATAATATGACGGAAACATGTTAGGCTGATAACAGAGCGACGGAGGAAGAGACAGCTAAGAGACATATATTAGAAAGATACATGCACCTTCCCAAGGTGCGTGTATCTTTCTGATATATACAATCTACCTTTACCCGCAGCCATGGAAGTATACCAAATTTTTGACTACCGTTTATACTGGAGTATAAGCCGAGTTTTTCAGCACATTTTTTGTGCTGAAAAAGGCCCCCATCGGCTTATACTCGAGTCAGTGTCTGTGGGTGGTCTGAAGAGATGAGTAGATTCAAATTGCACAGAGCGCGCTGCTTCTAAGAGCCACACTGTGCATGAAACTGTAACCTAATTACATTGGAATGCAGAGAATGCAGAGAGCTGTCAGATTTTCAACTAGATGTCGGGAGGTGGGCGGGACACACGGGTGTTAGCTGTTCAGTCCCGCCCACCTCTGATCTCAGTGAAGATCTGACAGCTCTCTCTCTGCATGCTCAGCATTCTCTGCATTCCAGTGTAATTAGGTCACAGTTTCATGCACAGCGCGGCTCTTAGAAGAGGTGCGCTCTGTGCTTTGTGAATCTACCATACTCATCTCTTCTGCTAGTGCCAGCCAGTACCATCCAGTGCCAATCAGTGCCACCTGCCAGTGCCATCCAGGGCAGGTGGTGGGCAGGTGGTAATAGCTACAATACCTGTGCTCTTGCTACAATCCCTGTGTAATGGCTAAGTCCCTGTGTTCTGGCTACAATCCCTGTGTTCTGGCTACAATCCCTATGTTCTAGCTACAATACCTGTGTTCTGGCTACAATCCCTGTGTAATGGCTAAAATACATGTGTTCTGGCTACAATACCTGTGTAGTGGCTGAGTCCCTGTGTTCTGGCTACAATACCTGTGTTCTGGCTACAATCCCTGTGTAATCGCTACAATACCTGTGTTCTGGCTACAATACCTGTGTTCTGGCTACAATACCTGTGTAATGGCTGAGTCCCTGTGTAATCGCTACAATACCTGTGTTCTGGCTACAATACCTGTGTTCTGGCTGCTGCATTTCCCGCCCTAGGCTTATACTAGAGTCAATAACTTTTCCCAGTTTTCTGTGGTAAAATGAGGTGCCTCGGCTTATATTCGGGTCGGCTTATACTCGAGTATATACGGTATGTTGAAAATAAAAGAATAGCTAAGGGACACAGGACTTTGAAGAGAGATAAGAAAACCCTGCAGACAGATGTGCCCAGCTCAAATTTCATTAATTGGGTTTACATTCGATTTAAGAAATTGTGACAAAAATTTACAACTTCAAAAAACCCGCCATGCCTCTTACTAAATACCTCAGACTGTGTACTTTGAGATGATCTGTCAGTACATCAGGATCAAACAATATTCAAATATATATATACCATAGTTTAAAGACTCTAATATTTTGGCCCACATTTATGAAGAAAGATTATTTGTTTGCAAAAATTTATAATAGAAATGAAGAAAAACTTGTTTTTTTTCCAAAATCTTTGGTATTTTTTTGTTTACATAGCACAAAAAGAAAGCTCTTCTGTGAAAAAAAAAATTATATAAATTTGCAGTGTTGCATGACCGCGCAATTTCCAGTTAACATTGCACAGTGCTAAATAGCAAAAAAATGCCCTGGTCATGAAGGGAGGAAAACGTTTTGGATGTCAAGTCATTTAAATGTATTCACCGGCTAAAGCAGTTGTAGTTGTAAGCCTGGTGAGCTGCTAGTGGCTCTCCTGTACTCCCTTTGTAACCCACATAAATGTTGTCTTAAAGTGATTCTAAAGGCTGAAGGTTTCTTCAGGACTGTGCATGGGAACCTCAGCTTTGCTGGGTCTCTCTCTCCTCATTGGCTGAGACAGCAGCAATGAAACAGCCAGGGATTCCAAGCTGGCAGCTTCATGTAAACAAAGGGTGGGCATGGTGGCTGACATCACTGACCAAATATGGCCATGTCTTTATTTGGGTAATGACATCAGCCATCATTTTTGCCTCTTTTTTTTGCAATTCAGGCTCTATCACTGGGCACAAAACTCATCAGGAACATTGACATTCTTTCAAAGGGTTGGCAGGTCTTCATCGTAAATGACGAGGAACTGCATTGCTGAATGACTGATTGACAATATATTTATGTTATGGGACTTTTCTTTTATTTAAAAGACTTGTCAAGCTAAAATGTTATGTGAATGGGTAAGGGTACTATGTACCCCTTACTCATTCACTTGTTGGTATCTGGGTCCCCTTTAACTGTAGAGGCTTCCAGATTCCAATAAGCTGCCCACCCCCACCTACTGGGCCAGGGTTGTGGGGAAGTGCTGCTTGTCCTCATCAACTTGGGTTCAAGGGTTGGTGATCCCCACCCATACTTCCCATGCTGAGGGCATGTAGTCTAGTATGGTTCAGGAGATGGGGGCACACGCTCCCAAAATGTTTTGCATTGGTACAGGTTCCCTATGGCAGTGCCCAGCTCCTCGCGCCTTTGTTTGACAATCACTTACCGATCAGAAATAAAAATGGGCAGAATTAACATTTAAAATTAGAGGTCAGCGGGGTTCGGAATAAAGTTAACAATTTTTTGGACTTTGTGGTCGTTCATTAAATGGCCTGTAAACCAAACCCAGGCCGATTTACTCCTCCCTATTTAGATGCACATTATACTATACAGTCAGTGTTCAGAATGTACAATCTATTGTATATATTAAGGGAACAATCTAAATCCGTCTATGTGTAATACAAACTCACCAATCATTGAAAAGAGATCAGAGGCATACGCAGATCCTTCCTTGTTGTTATTTTGCTTTAAATTTGGACGCTGTAGGACCAAGGCCACTGTCAATCCAAAATACGCCCCAAATGTGTGGATAGTCATAGAGCCACCAGCATCGTTAACCTGCAGTAGGAATTGTGGCTTGTTAGTTATACAGTTGTAAAACACATTAAAAGGTTTTATCATCATCTTATCTTCAGCTTCACCTTAAAGCGGACCTTCAGTCATTTTTTCAACTTTCCATCTATTAAATCTTCTGCCCTCCTTGATTTAACTTTGGATTGTAAAACATTTTTTCTGCCAGTAAATACCTTATACAGCCCACTTCATGTTTCTTGTCTGGTCATTAGCCTAGGCTCTCTCTCACTCTCGTGAGACTTTGCCAGGAAGGGAGGGGGGATAAGTCATAAGAGGGCCAATGAGAGCTGCAGAGTTGGAGGTGTGCCTCTGTGTGTCTGTGTAAATCCAGTGATTTATCAGCAGCTTCAGCTACCCACAGTTAAAATGACTGCAGCCAGACTCAGTGGAGGGAAATTTCTGCAGCATATTTGGCAAGTACAGAATCACAGTATATATAAAATAATATGCAAAGTGTTTGGAGGGAAGCTTCAGAATGGCAAAGATGTTTTTATTACAAATTATGTGAGCAGACTGCAGTTCTTCTTTAACCACTTCACCCCCGGAAGGATTTCCCATGTTAAGACCAGAGCACTTTTTGGGATTCGGCACTGTGTCGCTTTATCTGACAATTGCGCGGTCGTGCGGCGTTGTACCCAAACAAAATGTGCTTCCTTTTCTCCCTACAAATGGAGCTTTCTTTTGGTGGTATTTGATCCCCTCTGCATCATTTCTGATCACCGCTATAAACAAAAAAAGAGCGACAATTTTGCAAAAAAAAAAACAATATTTCTTATTTTTTGCTAAAGTACATATCCAAAAAAAAAAAAAAATGAAAAAAAAAATGTATTAATTGGTTTTGGCCGATTTATATTCTTCCTCATATTTTCGGTAAAAAAAAAACGCAATCTGCGAAAGTCTGCGGGACTTTGATATTGCAGCGGACATGTCAGACATTTTTTACACCTTTTTGGGACCAATGACATTTACACAGCGATCAGAAATTTAAATATCCACTGATTACTGTATAAATGTCATTGCAGTGAAGGGGTTAACCTGCAGGGGGGGATCCAGGGGCTAACTGTGTTCACTGGGCATGTTCCAACTGTGTGTGGGCTAGGCTACCATGGGCATAAGAGATCTAACTGATCCCAGTGACATAGTGACTGCTATTGTTCCACAATATTTCTAACTTTTGCATTTTAGGCTCCATTCACACCTAAGTGTACTGCAGCGACACCTGCTGAACTGCGTTTTTTTGTGGCACGTTTTTGGAGCGGAACCACTAATTTGAATGGGCCTCCCTCTGCTCCAAACATGCACCAAACAAGCTCATGTACAAAGTTTTGGCACAGACGTCTGCTGGCACCCACTGATCATTCGGTACACAGGCAGAACGGCAGTCTGCCTATGTAAGCAAGGCAGATTCCCATCCCGTCAGTAAGGAAGGCATGAATACCATGTTTCTGCAAAGCAGGGACACGGATCCATGCTTTCCCCTAGTAAAAGCACTTCACATACTACACTAAAACACTAGCTACGTACACAGTTAACCCTTTATCGTCCCTTCCAAGCCAGTGTCATTAGTACAGTGACAGTGCATTAGCACTGTTTACTGTATTAGTGTCACTGGTTCCCAAAAAAGTGTCAGTTAGGTGTCTGATTTGTCTGCCGCAATATCGCAGTCACGCCATAAGTCGCTGATCGCCGCCATTACTAGTAAAAATAAATAAATAAAAATTCCATAAATATATCCCATAGTTTGTAGACGCTATAACTTTTGCGCAAACCAATCAATATAATGCCGTAGCCAAAAGTTTTGAGAGTGGCACAAATATTAATTTTCACAAAGTCTGCTGTCTGATGGCAATTTGCATATACTCCAGAATGTTATGAAGAGTAATCAAACGAAGTGCAATTAATTGCAAAGTCCCTCTTTGCCATGAAAATTAACTTATTCCCATAAAAAACATTTCCACTGCATTTGTGAAGAAGGCTTCAGGGCGCCCAAGAAACTCCAGCAAGCGCCAGGACTGTCTCCTACAGTTGATTCAGCTGCGGGATCGGAGCACCACCAGTGAAGAACTTGCTCAGGAATGGCAGCAGGCAGGTGTGAGTTCATCTGCATGCACAGTGAGGAGAAGACTTTTGGAGGATGGCATCCTCCAAAAGGGGGGTTGCTTCTCAGCCAAGGGAGTGGGCTCACTTACAATTTTGCCTAAGGCTCCATTTACACGAGACGCTATATCAACCTCCACTGAATGTTTTTTTTTTTTGACAGCTAGAAGCCGGCATCTAAAATGGCTGTTTTGCCACGCTTTGCATGCCGCGTTTGCATCTAGGAGCGTTTTTAAACAAAATGTATTTATTTTTTTTAAATGGAAACGCCTGTAAACTAAACGGTCCTAGGCGTGAGTTACCGCGGTTAGGTGCATTTAGCGGCATTTATAAACTGCTTGGCTTTTCAAATGGCTCTGAACTGGCATCTGAACTCATTTTTTTTGCGTTCCAAAAAAAGCCTCTTAACTCAACTGCTTGGAAAGACCTTAAACGACCCTGTATAAATGTACTGATAAGATAACATAGAGGAATGTTCAGGGGCAGCTGAAAAAAACGCCCAAATGCCTCTAAACGTCCGTTTACCAGCAGCAGTGTAAATGAGGCCTAAGAACACAGCCATGGATAAAGAATGGTACAAAAACATCCTCCGGGAGCAACTTCTCCCAACCATCCAAGAGCAGTTTGGTGAGGAACAATGCCTTTTCCAGTATGATGGCGCACCTTGCCATAAGGAAAAAGTGATAACTAAGTGGCTTGGGGAACAAAACATCTACATTTTTGGTCCATGGCTAGTAAACTCCCCAGACCATAATCCCAATCCTCAAGTAGCGGGTGAACAAAAAACCCCACAAATTCTGGTAAACTCCAAGCATTGATTATGCAAGAATGGGCTGCCATCAGTCAGGATGTGGCCCAAAAGTTGATTGATAGCATGCCAAGGCGAGTTGCAGAAGTCTTGAAAAAGAAGGGTCAACACTGCAAATATTGATTCTTTGCATAAACTTAATGTAATTGGCATGTTGCAATATATTACAGTTTTAGCTTTTAAGTTTAATACTACTTTAAGAATATTCAACCAATAAAGAAAATAGCCTAGCATTATAGGCTAAGAACATTTGACAAGAAGAGGAAATAGTATGAGGAAGACCTCTGTGGACATTCCTGTGCTCACCACTGACAGTGTAATGAAACAGTTACAGCAGAGACGGAACTGCTATACACAGTGCCCCATTACCAAATAGGCAGAGTAGACACCCACCTTTGGGCCTCAAGCCATTTAAGGGCCCTGCGACAACGGACCAAAATAATATTGATTTGGTCTTGAAAGAAAGAAAGGTGAAGTTGGGTCAAGCTCTTTTGCCTTACTTCTCCTGTGGGTCACAAGAGTGCTCTTTGTTGTGCACTCCTGTGACCTGTATTCAACCAACAGTGGGTTAATGTCCACTGTCTGCTGATGTCACTCAGCCAGTCCAGGCTCTGAATGGATCCCGACTTTAATGCCGGGATCCACGCAGATGCCTGACTGGTAGTTGGCTCAGACTTTCAGAAAGCTGCTTCCACCCCCTCCACAGCCCAGAGCTCCAGTGAGCGCTGGAGGGGAGAGCAGAGAGCCAGTGACTAACAGTCACTGCTCTCTGCTCAGTGAAGACTGAGAACTGTGAGATAAGTGGCCAAAAGTATTGGGAAACCTGCCTTTACACGCACATGAACTTTATGTGACAATGGCATCCCAGTTTTAGTCTGTAGGGTTCAATATTGAGTTGACCCACCCTTTGCAGCTAAAACAGTTTCAACTATTCTGGGAAGGCTGTCCACAAGGTTTAAGAATCTGTCCATGGCAAATGGTGGAACAAAAGGGAGATGCCGGCATTAGAAGTGTGGTGTAATAGAGAAGATGGGGTTGCGAACCTGGAAGGACTAAAATACCCAGAAGACAAGGAAAAAGAAACAACAAAGAAAAAATGGGAGGACTGGTCTAGATTTAAAAAATCAAAAAAATATCTGGAAATAATGAAGCCAGGACTGGAATAGATAAGTAAAAAGAGAGGAGAGGTGGAAGACCTGAAGGGAGGAGGGGGAAAGGGGGGGAGGGGGGAGGGAGGGGAGGGAAGGAAACGGGGAGGGGAGAAATAGATCGTAAGATGTGGGATAAATTACCTGTAATAAAATTAAAATTTAAATGGGTTTTTTCTGTATATAAAGAATAACCACGATGATGTGACAAAATCCTGGGTACAGCATGAATGTACAAGCTGATTAAAAAGAGACCCAGGAAGTCAGCTGATGTGGAAAAAAAAAAAAAAGAATCTGTCCATGGGAATGTTTGACCATTCTTCCAGAAGCACTTTTGAGAGGTCAGACACTGATGTGGACGAGAAGGCCCGACTTGCAGTCTCCGCACTAATTTGTCCCAAAGGTGTTCTATCAAATTGAAATCAGGGCTCTGTGCAGGCCAGTCAAGTTCCTACACCCCAAACTCGCTCATCTATGTCTTTATGGACCTTGCTGTGTGCATTGGTCCAAATCATGGGGTGGAGGGGAGATTATGGTGTGGGGTCGTTTTTCAGGGGTTGGTCTTGGCCCCTTAGTTCCAGTGAAAGGAACTCCTAAGACATCAGCATACCAAGACATTTTGTACAATTTCATGCTCCCAACGTTGTGGGAACAGTTTGAGGATGGCCCCTTCCTGTTCCAATATGAGTGCATACCAGTGCACAATGCAAGGCACATAAAGACATGGATGGGCAAGTTTGGGATGGAGGAACTTGACTGTCCTGCCCTCTCCCTGATAGAACACCTTTGGGATCAAAAAGAGCGGAGACTGCAAGCCAGGCCTTCTTATCCAACATCAGTGCCTGACCTCTCAAAGACCTCCTGATCAGTGCCCACGAGTGCTGCCTATCAAAGCCCATCATTGCCACCTATCAATGCCCATCAGTGCCACCTCTACATGTCGCCTATCAGTGCCCATCAGTGCCACCCATCAGTGCAGCCTCATCAATGCCACCTCTCAGTGCAGCCTCATCAGTGCCTCCTGATCAGTGCCGCCTATCAGTGCCCATCAGTGCCACCTCATCAGTGCCCATCAGGAGAAAAATTACCTGTTTTATAACAAAATATGAAAAATGTTTTGTTTTGTTCAAAATGTTCGGTCTTTTTTGTTTGTTTAGCAAAAAATAGAAAACCCAGTGGTAATTAAGTACCACCAAAAGAAAACCATTTCATTTGGGTGCAGTGTTGCATGACCGCGCAATTGTCATTCAAATTGTGAGAGCGCTGAAAGCTGAAAATTGGCCTGGGCAGGAAGGGGGTATAAGAGAAAATATTGTATTAATAGTGTATTAGTAGTGTAATATGTACCCAATAACAGCTTAAAGTTCATAAACCATAGACATCAGGTTCACATTAGAGTTTGTTTCTTAAAGAGGTTCTATCCATTAAGATAATACATTTCTGTGTGCCGCAGCCCCACCTAATACTTACCTGAGCCCCATCTCCATCCAGTGATGTGCACAAGTGTCTTGGCTGTCTGAGACTCTCCCTCCTCATCGGCTAAGATAGCAACGGGCACCATTGACTCTCGCTGCTGTCAATCAAAGTCAGTGAGCCAATTAATATAAAGAGAGGTGGATGGGCTGAGCCGCGGCTCCGTGTCTGAATGGACACGCAGAGCAGCAGCTTGGCTCGGGTGCCCCCATAGCAAGCTGCTTGCTGTGGGGGCACTTGGCAGGAGGGAGGGGCCTGAGAAGAGGAGCAAAACCACTGCACAGAGGAGGTCAGTATAACATGTCTGTTATTTTTAAACAAAAAAGTAAGACTTTAATATCACTTTAAGATAAAAAATCTTTTGTGTGCAGTTCCACCCAGCCCTCACTCAGTTACTTGAGCCCCGTCATAATTCAGCATTGTGCCCGAGAGCAGTGGCTCTCTGCTCTTTCTCTCCTCACTGACCATGGAGGCAGCGGCAGAAGCCATTGGCCAGTGGGAAGAGAGCAGGGGGCGGGGCCAAGCCACACTGTGTGTGTCAATAGACACACAGAATGCAGCTCGGGATTGATCCCGCATGAGTGCCCCAATAGCATGGAACTTAGTAGAGGGGAGGAGCCAGGAGCGCTGGTGGGGAACCCAAGAATATGAGGATTGGGGCTGCTCCGAGGAAAACCATTGCACAGGCATGTATAACATGTTTTGTTATAAAAAAAAATGCCCTTTACATTTTAAAAGCTCATCTTCTGCAACCTACGTACATGTAATGTACAGTAGTGATGGTCATCTCCATCTAGCGACCAACATGCACGCTACTTTGTTCAATGTTGTCCTACTACAACGAGCGCGTGAGAAAGCTCCAGATTCCTGCGGGGGGGGGGGGGGCCCAGCCTGGGGGCTGCCACAGAGTTTAATCCGTTGGTTTCTCGAATAGTGCAGATCGTCGGATAGCGCCGATCAGCTGGCGTGACATCACTGCGCACTGTGCATGCACAAATCATGAAAAGCATTATCCAAGAAAGTGCGATCTGCAGTAATCGACAGAACAACAGCATCTCCCATTGGTGGTACACGGTGTCTGTCAGCATCCCTCGTTCACCCGCGTGACAGCCTGCAGCTTAGGAGCGGAGAAGCGGAGGCTTCTTTGTATCTGGTAACACGAGGAGAAGACGTACAGAGGAGAAAATATACACAGCACTGACATCTAACCGTGGTGTCCAACAATACTGCAAGGGGATAGTGCGGGACCGAAGCGGAGAGAGAGATCCTTATCAACATGCCGATGTACTATGGATTACTGCAGATCGCGTTTTGTTGATTGTTGTATAATGCCCCCGACGATTTGTGCATGCGCAGTGTTGATATCACGCCAGCTGTTC
>BLSH010375649.1:1708512-1720622 GCA_018402905.1 Glandirana rugosa
CAAAGTTTTGACTGCCTAGGGGCTGCCAGAGTTTAATGCGTTGGTTTCTCGAATAGTGCAGATCGTCGGATAGCGCCGATCAGCTGGCGTGACATCACTGCGCACTGTGCATGCACAAATCATGAAAAGCATTATCCAAGAAAGTGCGATCTGCAGTAATCGACAGAACAACAGCATCTCCCATTGGTGGTACACGGTGTCTGTCAGCATCCCTCGTTCACCCGCGTGACAGCCTGCAGCTTAGGAGCGGAGAAGCGGAGGCTTCTTTGTATCTGGTAACACGAGGAGAAGACGTACAGAGGAGAAAATATACACAGCACTGACATCTAACCGTGGTGTCCAACAATACTGCAAGGGGATAGTGCGGGACCGAAGCGGAGAGAGAGATCCTTATCAACATGCCGATGTACTATGGATTACTGCAGATCGCGTTTTGTTGATTGTTGTATAATGCCCCCGACGATTTGTGCATGCGCAGTGTTGATATCACGCCAGCTGTTCAGCAGATCAGCTGGAGTGACATCACTACTGCTCATGCGCAGATCATCGGAGGCATTATACAACAATCTGCAGTTATCGACAGAACACTGGCACTGGTTATACGGATGTATAACCAGTGTAGCTGCGTTTTTCTATCAGAGTTTGCTAGGTGAAATAAAATTTAGTCAGGCCTTAGTTTAAGAGCAGGCCTGAATGTTTTGATCTGGGCCGGGAGGAGTGGCTCAAGGAGAATTGAGTGGACTTGACAGATGAGGTCACCAGAACCTCCCAATTGTTTCTAGAAACCTGGGGAGGGTTTCTAGTTGTAAAGGGTAGGGAACCTATTATCCTTAGTTACTCCATTTTCTTTGTCTTAAGGTAAAACTGCTGTAAAATGCTGCTTTAATAAGTTTATGCTGACAAGGCTTTTGTCTCTGCACACGACATATCCTGTCCTGTGAGTGACTGTCTGAAACCCTGTGGGGGTCACTTCTGAGTAATCACATTCTAACATCTTATCTTATCGTACAGCATAACCCATCCTGTAGGTGACTGTTTGTAACCTTGTAGCTGAGTAATCACATTCTAGCATGTTATCTTATCCTGCAGCATATCCTGTCCTGTAGATGACTGTCTGTAACCTTGTAGCTGAGTAATCACATTCTAACATGCTATCTTATTCTTGAAGAAAGAACATAATGTATAGATAACTGCTAACAAGGCAATTTTTCTTTGTGTAATGTACGCCCCCCCTTTGTATGAATTGTATATAAACCCCCATTTTTCTCCCAGTAAACAGAGATTGTTTTCACCATACACTTGTGTCTGTATGCATTCATTAAGGCTCGGGTGAATTCAGTCTCTCTCGGGCGTCCGAACTTAAGACAGACTGACAGAGAGACGATAGCCGAGGGTTATCATAGCAGTTCCTAACAAGTGGAGGTCCCACCGAGATCGGAGAGTCATCCCTTCTTGACCCTGGGTAAGGTATACACAATTTTGTTTATCTATCCGGGTGTTCTCGGGCTCTGACTTAGTTCCGATCTCTGAAATATGGCGCACTCCAGGTAGTGGCCATCATAAGTCTCCGGGAGACTTAATATTGGGGAGCTG
Organism: Glandirana rugosa; assembly: GCA_018402905.1. Taxonomy (NCBI): domain Eukaryota; kingdom Metazoa; phylum Chordata; class Amphibia; order Anura; family Ranidae; genus Glandirana; species Glandirana rugosa. Next base: position 1,710,106 of record BLSH010375649.1, read on the forward strand.
CAGCTTGCTCCAGGAGCAGCCATTATATGAAATTATGCGCACTCCGGGTAGTGGCTTATTTCACGGGAAAGAGTCTCTGGGAGACTCAGAAATGTACTGTGTTAGACATAGTGTACTTTGATAATTGTCAGTCTGTCTTGGGTGATCCTGCTACTTTGCTTTTCTTTACTGTCGCGTAGAAGTATAAGATAATTTGTTTGTGTGGTATAAAGTTCAGGTGGTAAGACTGGACAAACGCCACTGATGTCAATGTGAATAAGGATTATATACCTGTATACTGAAATGTGACATACTGTAGACTGTTCTATCCTTTGTTGAGAGTGGCAAGTGGTCACGTGCCATTCGAACTCGCTCCGTACTGTCAGTTTGATTGAAGTACTAGGTGACCAGCTCACGTTTATGGAAAGCGCACCCTGAAGCAACTTAGAGTGGCAGCCGAGCACTGTGAGCGTTCTCTAGAACAATAGGGTTAACTGTCTACATCACAACTGACATGTCATGTCCCGACTTTAAGACTGGAATTTTGTTAGGCATTAATGACAATGGTTGGGGACTAGTAAAAACAGTTATAAAGCTGAGATCCTTGGTCTCAAGCCATTGTTAGAAGACATTCCTGACATTTTAGTATTTAGACTGAACGTACACTACCCCGTAGCAGCCAAACAAGGTAGTAGTATAACGGGAATTGAAGGGGTAGCAAGATAGGAGGGACACCAACCTATAAGGTGTCCGCTCCAACCCATACAGCTAGAGGGGCTTGAGGAAGCCGAGAAACATAGGATTAGGAATCTGGGGTGGTCATTAGGAACCCCAGAAGCTGAATGAATAATATCACCCAGACTACTGGGCTGCTGATTCAACATATTGGTCCCAATAGAAGGACACATAATTAGAGTGTTACGACTGGTCAAGTACTAGAGAAAACCCTCAAGAAAATTTAATGAGCTAAAGTTGTGCTATAATGTTTTTCCCGGAATAGGCGAGATATGCAAGATGTCTTAGTCTGTGTATGTGAAATTAATTACTGTCCAGTTAACCCATGGGTGGACAATCTGGAAGTATGCTGAGTTTTTCTGAGTTGTTACATGGGCTGTGTTTTAAGAGGTTAAATGCATTCCGTTCTATAGTGAAAGTGAGATGATAAATGGGTAATGATAAGTGTAACTGGTTTATATATTTGAAGGTTTATGTGAGTTTAACACTGGAAAAGAAAGTTTTTTTGAAGTTATGAAAGAGTACATTGTAAGTAAGCTGATGTGAGAGAAATAGAAGTTTTTTTTTCCTCTTTGTCAGAGAGTTTTTTGGGAAAGTTTAATTGTAAGAAAGTGATAGTATGTGTTGTATACAGGTGGGAAAATGTAAGTTACAGAGACACTGCTGGGACTTTTAGTCCTATATGCTTCGTGCTCTTTGAAGTTGTGACCCCCTCCTGAGGAATGTGTTCATTGGATCATGACAGTATGTGCTCGCTTCCAAACCCCCCCCCCCCTTTTTCCTTGATTACAAAGAAAAAAAGTGAGAAAGATAGAAGCTTTTGTCAGAAAGTCTTTGTAAGTTTACGTGAGAAATATTTGTCTACATGTCTGTGTTAGTGCAAAAGAGAGGAGAGAAGGAGAGACACAAACTTGCAGCATCCCCCTCAAAACCACCCCCCCTTCTTCCTTCAACAGATCCTTTGTCAGGGTCTGTCTGTGAAATGTAGTAATGTATTAATTTTTGTCCAGCTATAAAATAACTAGTATAACATGTGATGTCTGTGAAATATTTTGTATAGTGATAATTTCTGTGGAACAAAGGAAAAATGGCCACCATAGCCTGTAAAATTTTGAACGGTAGCTATGATTTTTTTATGATTGTTTAAATGTTTAGTTCTCCGGTCCAGCCTATTGGGCGTGGAAAGGGAAAAGCTCCACCCACTGAACAAAAACCAAATTTACCTTTTCGGTGAAAGTTATTTTAAACAAGACGAGGCTGGAGCACCTTTACTTAAAAGTATGTGATGGGACAATATTGAATGATCATAGGAGATAGATGTCTATATATGTTATAAATTAGTTTAAGTAATAAATGTAATGCAGTGTGATATTTTAAAATACAGTATTAATGATTGTTTTATGAGTTGTTTGTTAATATAGAAGAAACTACATCTTTATAGAATTGAACCAGTCATTGAAATAGTAACATCAATATGAGTGTGATATGTGGTCCCACCCTTAGGAAATTTTACAGGCAGCAAGTTTTGTTGTCCCCACATCTCACTCAGGCGACCCACGGGGAAGCCTTGGGCATGGTGTGATGGGAATGATGCCTGGAGAATTGCAGAGGGTGGGAATACAGGTTATAGATGTATAATAAGAGGTGTTGAATATATCTGAAAGTTTTGTGTGGAAGGAGGATAAATGTTTGGACATATTGCTGACAGAGGTAGAAGGGGGAGAACTGGCCACTCTGCCCCTGATGCTCTGATTAGCCAGCAAAAGTGATATTGGGTTGATGAAAACTGCGGATTCAGCAATCATAACTCCAAAGGTTCCTTCCACCCACACAAAAGGCAATATCTCCTGAAACAAAGGGAACAAAAGTGGAAACACAAGGTGGTACAAGGGAAGGTACCCTGTGGTTAGGCTCAGATTCTAATCCACTTCTGTCTAGCAGTTCTGTATCGCATCAGAAGGTGAAAGACCCATTCTTGTGGAATCAGGAGATTGGATCTGGATAAAGGTGCACAAAGAGGAAAAACTGAAGGACTCTACTAGACACTCTTAACCGCACCTACTACTGTTAAAGTCAGTAAGCAAACATCCAGACCCTAATATCCCGAGGGTAACAGAGTGTCCCCAAAAAATCATTAGACTAGAAAACAAATCTATGTGAGTGAGTGTTGTGAATGGAGGAACATCTTTTCTTTTAAATAAAGGGATTCACATCCTGGAAGGAGAGACCACCTCCCTCCTACAAGAGGTGAAAGTAACACTGTGAACTCAACACATAGGGATAGGTAGATAGGAGGTGACCATGCTTTTTCTGCTGTCCCCGGGTTACCACAAAAAAAACCCTCAAGGAAGGTTTCTGATTATTGCTTGTACCTTATTCGCCGTGGGTCTTGAAAATGGAAGCTTCAAACGAGACCATAGTGTTTACCTTAACAAAGAGCCAGGTATTTGACCCAACAAAAGTTACTTATGACCTTGAGGCCTATAATATATATATGTGTGGGAATGTGGTTGTTGGGAGAATGTATGATGGATAACAGACCCCCACAGGTGGAAGACTAGTTTGGCTAGGATTCCCTCAGATGACATAAGCACCTATCAGAGGATCCCCTTAGCGAAGGGAAGCCAATGGAATATTATCCTCACAGTACAGAACCCAGAGGTTAAAGACAGTGTATATAGGCTAGGAATAACTATGTCAGGGACGGATCCTTGGGCTGAAGTCAAACTTCAGGTAAACCCTCCCAAAGTGCCCCTGCCGGTGCCATGGGCAACTTACCCCCTGAGGTTGGGGTGCCGCAGGAAAACAAGGTAATTGGGGTAGTAATACAGCCAGAAGATAGACTGAGCATAGAGACTGGTTATTCTGACAAGAATGAATGGTTGGAATGGATGAAGTTTACAGCCAATTCTACTAATGCCTCTGACTGTGTAGTGTGTGCCAGTGGAAGACCAAGCCTAGTGACTGTTCCAGTCCCCCCCAGTTTTCAATATGACATGTATTTTATTGATGACACTGTAAGGCACATACCCATGGGATAGATGATGTTAGCAAAGGAAATGCTTTAGCTGATCAGGAAGCAAAAAAAGGCTGCACAATCCCAAAGAGGGGAACTGATGCCCAGCCTGGTTCCCATCCTTCCTGAAGAAGCACAGTTAATTGCAGACCTCCAACAATCCGCATCTCCAGCAGAGCTGGAAGACTGGTGTTACCCTGTTTTGCAGAGAAATCCAAAATTTGGATTGATCTGCAAAGAGGGGAGGCAGGAGGCCATGTATCCCACGATGCAGTGCACCAATATACATTGCACAACTACAGAAACGATCCTAATAACCAACACCATGTAACACATCAACATCTACCTCATCCCACAACCCCGTTCACACACCTCCAAATTGACTTCACTCACATCACGCAACCAAAAGGGGGACAACAACCAACATGTGTGATTGTTGACATGTTCTCCCGATGGCCGGAAATGTTTCCAACCAAAAGGGAAGACCAAGGCACAGCATTTAATACATTTTTCTGTTTATATCTGTAAATAAAAATACTTATTGGATAGACTATATGTTACAATTAACAGCGCTTTGTTGGCTACACACAAGATGCAGTCAAGGGCCTTGCCGAGAAGCTTGATGCCACTTCACTGACAGCCTGGCAGAACAGAATCTCCTTGGACATGCTCCTGGCCAAGAGGGGAGGGGTCTGTATAATGTTTTGCACCACGTGTTGCACATTTATCCCTAGTAATACTGCCCCAGATGGCAGTGTCTCCCGAGCATTGAAGGGCTTGGAGATGCTGTCTCAAGAGCTGGCAGAAAATAGCGGGACTGAGGACCCCTTCACCGGATGGATGGAACGTTGGTTTGGCAAGTGGGGCAAGTTCTTGACCACCTTGGCCACCGCGGTTGTGGTGGTACTGTCAGTATTATTATGCGTAGGTTGCTGTCTGGTACCATGCATGAAGGGACTCATGTCAAGGGTAGCAGATGGAGCTGCGGGTGATGTAATATATGCCGCGCTGTCCACACAAGACCCTGACTTATATGACAAATTAGGATTAGCCACACTGCTTGTATGAGACAGTGATGCTGTTTTTTTATGAAAATCCCCACCGAGACAGGCTCATGGAATGGGAGCTTAAATAAGAATCTACATTTTGTAGGTTCAACAGGAGGGGAAATGTTGGAAGAATGGGTTAAGTCAGGAGTCTTATTAAAATGTAGCTAGAGTAATGCTTTATGTGAACCTATAAAATATTGATTTTGAAAGGATTTGACAGTATCCATTTTATATGTTAGAGTTCCACTTTAAATATCTGTTAGTCTGGCTTGTTTCTGGCCTTATCTTGAGAGAATGTTTTATGCTCAGTTCTCATGAAAAAGCTGAAGTTAGCTAATCACACAATATATATTGTATCTTCATAATGTACTAATGAATGTGTTTATTTGAGACGAGAGAACATCCAGTGACAGGAGGAGATGTCGCTGCTTTTGAGAAAATGAAACTCTTGGATATGTGATGATCTGAATTATTTCTTTTCCTGGCTCCAAGATGGATTTCTTACAGCACTGCCTAAATTTTGTTTTGCTTTCTATTGGTCATGTGGGAAAACCACCCATTTAACTGCTTGATTGTTAATAGAAGATACAGACATTGATTAGGATGATTATATGACCATCCCTAGGTTACAACTTAAAACACATTTATGTTTTATGCATATTTTTCACTATAAAAATTTTTTTAAGCCCTCACTTTCAGTAGGATTACACATAGGCAGACCTGTTGTACTGTGTTTCGGACTTCATTTATAGCCCCAAGACCGCAGTGATAGCTTTAACCAGAACTGTAGTTCTGACAGAACACAACCCTGCCTGGATTCATGCCACCGGAGTAAAATTGGTAAAGAAGAGACCTGACCCAGAGGTCCCAGAAGCAAGAAAGGAGGTATTAACGGGGGCAGAAAGCCCTGACCTCAAAAAGGAAAGTCAAGACAAGGGGGTATTAACGGAGGTAGACAACCTTGACCCTGAAAATGAACTTCTACCTGAATTTTGGACAATGGCCCTTAATCCCCCTGATCCTACCCCCATTTCTAGTGATTTTATTGACTTTTCTCATGTGTATTAGTACAGAGGTGGTCATTACCCAAAAAGGGTAAAACTCCCAATCTCACAACACTCTGGTATAACACACCATATATATGTAGCCACCTTTACTTTTGACTACTGCCATATAGTTCACTGTCCTATAGTATTTTGTCAGTGTAAATGTTTATATTCATAGGGGTACATATATATAGATGTTTAAAGAGGGGTCCAAGGTGAACTCAAAACCAGAGATCAAGTGACAGCTGGATTTGAATCCCTTATCCCCATTATAACTGTTAATTAGACTGTAGAATGGATAAATTATAGTCACCAATGTTTTGGTAACTAATTCGGGTATAGACAATCCTTGGGATCAATACTTCGGGTGGTTCACTAGCTGGAATCAGGCCCTTATTCAGCTAGGTCTTATCATACTAATCATACTCATAGTTATAGGTATAGTTGTATGCTGTGTCATTCCATGTTTTAGGAAAATGCTTAGTAAAGGAGTTGACAATCTCTCTATGTATTTCTCCCTACTTCCTAACCAGACAACCCTCTCAAATTCTGGCCAAAACACGGACCTCCGCTCTGTGAAGGGGGAAGGGCTGTGATCACAGCCTTCCTGTATACGAAGGCTGTGACCACTTCCCTTCCCCAGCCAGGGCAGTCCCCCCACAGTTAGAACACACCCAGGGAACATACTTAACCCTTAGAGCGCCCCCTGCAGGTTAACCCCTTCACTGCCAATGGCATTTACACAGTAATCAGTGCATTTTTATAGCACTGATCGCTGTATAAATGCCAATGGTCCCAAAAAAGTGTCAAAATGGTCCGACATGTCCGCTGAAATATCGCAGTACCGCTAAAAATCGCAGTTCGCCGCCATTACTAGTAAAAAAAAAATTAATAAAATAAAAACCCCAAAAATGAATTCTCATCATCCGTAAACGCGACCACTTTTGCGCAAACCAATCAATAAACGCCGATTGCGATTTTTTTTATCGCAAATATGAGGAAGAATATAAATCGGCCAAAAACTGTGAAAAAAAATGTTTTTTTATATTTTTTTTTGGATTTGTATTTTAGCAAAAAGTAAGAAATTTGTTTTTTTTTGCAAAATTGTCGCTCTTCTTTTGTTTATAGCGGCGATCAGAAATGACGCAGAGGGGATCAAATACCACCAAAAGAAAGCTCTATTTGTGGGAAAAAAAGGACGCAAATTTTGTTTGGGTACAACGTCGCACGACCGCGCAATTGTCAGTTAAAGCGACGCAGCGCTGAATCGCAAAAAGGGCTCCGGTCCTAAAGCTGGAAATCCTTCCGGGGCTGAAGTGGTTAATAAGTTTATGCTGACAAGGCTTTTGTCTCTGCACACAACATATCCTGTCCTGTGAGTGACTGTCTGTAACCCTGTGGGGGTCACTTTTGAGTAATCACATTCTAACATCTTATCTTATCCTACAGCATAACCCATCCTGTAGGTGACTGCTTGTAACCTTGTAGCTGAGTAATCACATTCTAGCATGTTATCTTATCCTGCAGCATATCCTGTCCTGTAGATGACTGTCTAACCTTGTAGCTGAGTAATCACATTCTAACATGTTATCTTATTCTTGAAGAAAGAACATAATGTATAGATAACTGCTAACAAGGCAATTTTTCCTTGTGTAATGTATGCCCCCCTTTGTATGAATTGTATATAAACGCCCATTTTTCTCCCAGTAAACAGAGATTGTTTTCACCATACACTTGTGTCTGTATGCACTCATTAAGGCTCGGGTGAATTCAGTCTCTCTCGGGCGTCCGAACTTAAGACAGACTGACAGAGAGACGATAGCCGAGGGTTATCATAGCAGTTCCTAACACTAGTCAGAGAGCTGGGAGATAGGTGGAGCCATCTGGAGTGTTCTAGGGAGACCTGACCAATCCCTAGCAGGATTGTCAGGGGGCAGGCCTCCTTAAATACTCTGAGTTAGCCCAATCTGGAGGAGAAGTGTCAGGTGGAAGACTGGAGATGTAGCAGAGGCACTGTGGAGGCCCCTACCCGGGAGGTCGCCCCAGTCTGGGGAGGGTGACTTTGGGGCCTGGAGGTTCGGGTGCAGCCAGGAGTGGTGGTTATTTCTATAGTCACACTGGGAACAGGAGAACAGCGGAGGTGCTACACAGAGAGAGACTTTAAAGTGATCCACTGGTTTGGTGAGTGACGGTCCCTGGGACCTGCAAGAAAAAGTACTGGAGCAGGCTGGGAGAGGAATAGTGGGCAGTCTGTGGGAGCCTTGGGAGCCAGTGCAGGGAAAGGAGAGTCACTGAGGAAAAGCAGGTTGGTGGGACCTGGAAAAGGGGTGGGCTGGGAGTTGTAGTCCATCAAAGGCCCAGCTAGCACTCAAGTACTTTTTGCCATAAATTCAGGGGCCCATGATCCCTGGCCTGTAATGGGTGTTGCGAGGTTCTGCTGAGAGTAGGCCTCACCATGTGCTAGTCACAGTGAAGAGAAAGGAACAGAGCTTGATAAATTTCCTTTCAAGCTGGAAACTAAGTTCAGTGCTGGAGAGAAGTAATGGAGTGATCATGTACTAAGTTCAGTGATGGAGAGAGAACGGTAGGAGAAACAGTCAGAAGGTTGAGTGCTGGAGAGTTGTGAGGAGTAAGAGGGATGTTCTGCAGTGAAGTGCGCATATACAGGAGTGTATATGGAGTTTGTGTATTATAATTCTTTGGGCATCCCACAGTCACCCCTTATCCCCATCCAAGTTATTCCCCCTACATAAAACAACAAAAACAAGAGCTGACCTGGTCAGTGTCTACTGATGTATGATATATGGTGCGATTGAGGACAGCTATAAGGTGAACCACTACTACCAGCTACTCTCAAGGGAGCCCATGGCTACACGGAACCATACCTCCCAACTTTTTGAGATGGGAGCGCGGGACACCTATTGGCAAAAGTATGTAGGCATAGGACACACCCCCTGCCTCGTCCCCTTAGAGGAGAATTCTACAATAAAATTATTGGTTAAACCCACAATTTCTTTATTGTTACCACTACTATCCCTTTACATTGGCTTTTGAAGTTTACAAATGCAGCAATTTAGTAATTGGGCTAAAGATTTAGCCCCGGGAAACACTTTTCGAAAGATAAATAGTGTATTTTATATACAACTATATAGATCAGACCAAAATGAGGGACACATGAGGATAAAAGAGGGACAGAGGGACTTTGTTCCAAATCAGGGACAGTCCCTCAAAATCAGGGACAGCTGGGAGGTAAGTGGAACTCATGCATTGTTGCACAGACAGAACTCCATTGTTTACCTTAGATGATCTGTAAGGCCCCATTCACATGTCCGATTGTGTTGTATTGGGGCGCGCGGCTGCACAGACACAGCACAGTGTCCTAAATTGAAATGCTAGTGCATGTTCGCAATCACACACAGCAGGAGTTCAGGGACCCGCATGCACCCTCATCTCATATTCCATAGCTCCCAACTGTCCCTGATTTGGAGCAATGTCCCTCTGTCCCTCCTTCCTCCTCATTAGTCCCTCATTTTGGTCTGATCTATATAGTTGTATATAAAATGCACTTTTTTATCTTTCAAAAGGTGTTTCCCAGTGCCAAACAATTTTAAAAGCCAGTATAAAGGAATAGTAGTGGTACAAAAAAAGCTCATGTGGATTTAATTAACTTTTTTTTGGTTAAAGTGATACTAAAACTCCTTTCACACTTGTGCGAGTTGTCCTGCGATTTGGGACTGCAAAGTCGCATGACAAATCATTCCCCATTATTTCCAATGAGGACAGTTCATATCTGTACGACTTTCAATTCGTGCTGACTTCAAAGTAATCCCTGCATTACTTTGGTCCAACTTTGATGCAACAGTGGCAATCTTGGCTCCTCCCCCGCATCGAGTGACCCGTCAGGGAAGCGCTTTCCCTGGTGGTTACCCCTGCAGGCGAGTCCTGCTGTTGCGTGTATTCACACATACAGCGGGACTCGGCCCCGCCCCCTGGCTCCCGTGTCACTGGACATGATTGACAGCAGCGGGAGCCAATGTTCTGCGCTGCTATCAATCTATACAATGCGGACCGGAGCCGGCAGCTAGAGGGACAAGGCTCGTCCCCAGCACGGGATCGGTTTGGGCTCAGGTAAATAATGGGGGGCTCTGGGGGGCTGCTGCACCTTAATGCATAGAATGCATTAAGGTGAAAAACCAGGAGACTTTACATCCCCTTTAATTATTCTTTAAGGGGGTGCATGCCTATATACATTGTTTAAAATATCCAATAAGTATAGTGCAGCGCAAAACAAGTCTCTGAAAGATAAGCAAACTTTTAAAAACATCCAATACTGATGATTTCTTGTGAAAAAATGGAAAACAATAGATCCCAAGTGAGACAGCGTGCAGTCCTGAAAGCATGCAGGTGAGGGAACATGTGGGTCCTGCCACCAAAGACAATACCAGCCTCTCACCTTATCCACTCGACCCGTAAGGGTCACACAGCATGTGTATATATATTATCCTTGCGGTAAAAACATCTGTTCCTGGATGGTCTCGTCAGATCCCTCCAAACACCGTCCAAAAAGGTTACCACACAGGATTTGCATGTATAAGGATAAAAACAAAATCTAGTGCTCTCCGCTTGGTATAAAACATTAAGCATTTATTAAATAAAGTGGTTACTCACATATTCCAACACCTCCACTGGTGT
>BLSH010375649.1:1723803-1735929 GCA_018402905.1 Glandirana rugosa
CTGAAAGGAATGTCCCTTCTATGGAGGTTAAACCTCCCGTTAAATATAACCCAGAGTTGTAGTGATTTGTTCAATCGCCCCGGGTTATCGGTGCGGCAACGGCAACTGTGGCGACAGGACATGTACTTATAAATATTGTGGGAGTATAATTATGTTTTTTAATTTGATTTAATTTTATTGATACACCTATAAGTCCCTACTCCCCCGTTTTATTTGGGAGGTGGTTGGAAGTTCTAAGGTAAGTGGACAGACTCTATTTTGTCAACTCTAGCTTAAGCTGTAAATTCGGATGTCCAAACTCTTGGGGGTTGAGTATATAGGTTATCCTAAGGGACGCGACATTTGAGCCGCAGGGAATCCTATTGGATATATGAGTTGGGGGTTCTCAAACCTGTAGGCTTAAATGTCGAATTCGATCTCAACTGTTTTATCTCAGACAGGTGAATGGAATCTTGAAGGTTGGTGGAGGGTTTATTTTGCCCCCTCATCCCTGAATATCCACATAGTTATTTTAATTTAGTTTAATTTTTTGTATTAATATGAGGGTGTTATAAATATTCATGTACAGGACAGCGGTGTCAACGGCAACGGCGTGGCTATTGGGCCCCGCTAACTTGTTTAGTGATGTTGAGACCCAATATAAATTGCCCTCCAAATTGGAGGTATCTTCCCTGTAAGGAAAGTCTTAAGCGGGGTGTTTTTATTTCTCTTTATTTTATGTCATCTGTTAAAGATCCCAGGGGTGATCGAAGGTTTAAACCTTTCCCCCATTAGGTATTAATGATAAATCATTAAATCATGAGTACCACTGATTTTATGTTTAATATGTTTTTTATTAAAAATAGTTTTTTTAATATTAAATTTATTTTCCGCTCCATAAGGATTAATGTTATGTATAGATGTCCTTTTATAAGAAGAAACAATAGTGTGTCACTATTGGAATTTATCCAATGCGCCACATTAGATGGTTGTTATCAAAGATTTTAACTTCTTATCATGAGCGATATTTGAACTTCCGGGGACATGAGCTAAAGGGGCGGTTGTAGATAGTCTATAAATCCCTGAGCGAATCAGTTAGCTCCCCGCTATAGTTATTTATTTTTTATTGGCTTCCAGACGGTAGGAGGAAGAGGAAGGGGCGGTCCCTTTGAGATGGAACGCAGATTCTGCTTCCGTCTCCGCTATTACAATGGGACACGCGCGGTGATGAATAGGCGGACATGCGCACATTGATCTTTGGGTCAGGACGCTCGGATCCTTTCCGCTTCCGGGTGCATGCCCCTATCCCACTTCCGGTTCCTTTCCACTGTCCGCGCCAGGCTGTCAGCTGTGGCTGACTTATTAATTAATATGGATATATAAGTATGGCGTTTCTGGCTGGCTCCAACTCACGCTGAAGAAGTCCATATCATAACAGGACGTAACGCGTACGGAGGTGGAAGCCACGCCAGTTGTCAGTTCATACCGCTGACCTATATATCTGTCGTGTATATACTCACACCAGTGGAGGTGTTGGAATATGTGAGTAACCACTTTATTTAATAAATGCTTAATGTTTTATACCAAGCGGAGAGCACTAGATTTTGTTTTTATCCTTATACATGCAAATCCTGTGTGGTAACCTTTTTGGACGGTGTTTGGAGGGATCTGACGAGACCATCCAGGAACAGATGTTTTTACCGCAAGGATAATATATATACACATGCTGTGTGACCCTTACGGGTCGAGTGGATAAGGTGAGAGGCTGGTATTGTCTTTGGTGGCAGGACCCACATGTTCCCTCACCTGCATGCTTTCAGGACTGCACGCTGTCTCACTTGGGATCTATTGTTTTCCATTTTTTCACAAGAAATCATCAGTATTGGATGTTTTTAAAAGTTTGCTTATCTTTCAGAGACTTGTTTTGCGCTGCACTATACTTATTGGATATTTTTGACTTATGGAAGGTTTTTGAATAGCCTTTTTTGTGTTCAGCCGGCATTCCCTTCAGTCTCTTTATTTTCTTGATGCGCTGAATATTTTTTACTTGTTGTATATACATTGTTTGCTAGTAGGTGTCCCTCATTCCTATCTCAAAATGTTGGGAGGTATGCATATTGGGACACAGTGAGTGTGTCTATGTAGAGAGAACAATAGGATGCGGCATTTGTCGGTAAAATAAAGTCTCAGCAATATTCTAACAATCTCTTCAGTAGCTGATTCATTACTAAAGGCAAATAGGCTGTATACTTTGCAAAGGAATTTGCCCCAAAGCTTAGTGAATATGGTGAAACCATGAGAATTAACCACTTGCCGACCGCCCGCCGCAGCGTGACGGCGGCAAGATGGCTCTTTATCGCGTACTGCCGTCACAGGACAGTGGCCGCGATAACTAGCATTGTGAGCGCGCGCGCTCACTGTGTTCGGGGGGGCAGGGAGCGGGTAGGGCGGACTCAATCGCCGCCGGCTACCCGCGATGGCTCCCCCGCACTGAAAGAACGGAGTTCCGTGTGTGTAAACACGGATCTCCGTTCTGTTGAAGGGGGAAGGGCGATGATCACAGCCTTCCTGTATATGGAAGCTGTGATCATCTCCTTCCCCAGCCAGGGCAGCCCACACACAGTTAGAACAAGTCCAGGGAACACAGTTAACCCTTAGAGCGCCCCCTGCAGGTTAACCCCTTGACTGCCAATGGCATTTACACAGTAATCAGTGCATTTTTATAGCACTGATCGCTGTATAAATGCCAATGGTCCCAAAAAAGTGTCAAAATGGTCCGACATGTCCGCTGCAATATCGCAGTACCGCTTAAAATCGCAGATCGCCGCCATTACTAGTAAAAAAAAATAAATAAATAAAACCCCAGAAAGTAATTCTCATCATCCGTAAACGCGGCAATTTTTGCCCAAACCAATCAATAAACGCCGATTGCGATTTTTTACCAAAAATATGAGGAAGAATATAAATCGGCCAAAACCGATGAAAAAAAATGTTTTTTTATATATATTTTTTTGGATTTGTATTTTAGCAAAAAGTAAGAAATTTGTTTTTTTTTTTGCAAAATTGTCGCTCTTCATTTGTTTATAGCAGCGATCAGAAACACCGAGGGGATCACATACCACCAAAAGAAAGTTCTATTTGTGGGAAAAAAAGGACGCAAATTACATAAATTGACATTTATACAGCGATCAGAAATTGAAATATCCACTGATTACTGTATAAATGTCATTGGCAGGGAAGGGGTTGGGCTGGCAGGAGCACCAGAGATCTCACTGATCCCGACTACATGGATCAGTAGATCTCTGACATGCCCCCTGTCAGAATGGGGAACCACCGTGTTTACATCAGCGGTTCCCCGTTCTGGCTCTGTAACAGGGCATCGTGAGTTGCCGGCGGACATCGAGTCCGCCCGACCCGCGGCCCTGCTCAGGGAGCATGCGGCGGGGACAAGCGCACACCGCCGGACCATTTCGAAATAATGTTGTTTTAGTTAAGCCAAAGGTGATTTAAAGAGTCATTGTAATCATTTGATGAAGATCTAAACGTTTTTGATTCGGCCGATTCAAAATTTATTGATTCAAATATTTTGAATCGAAAACAAATCGGTAAATTTGAAGAAAATTTGAAAAAGACATAAAACGAATTCCGATTATGGATTGAACGAATCAACCGAATGTAACAAATCTACATGAAACCAAACAAATTTTTTCGTCATGCACATGTCTATAAGAAAATCAAGCGGACAATCAAAAATTCTTGTACAAGAAAGGCTTTTTTTGTTTATTGTTTCTGATCATGTGTAGTCCTTCATATTTTTCTTGTACGGAAACCGTAAGAAAAAACAGTACCCATTAAAGGAAAATTGTTTGTTCTGTTTACGTACGGGAATAACGTTGGAATTTGTGTCTTCGGAAATTTTCGCTTGGAAAGTCTGAATTGGATGTGGAAAACTGTGTACACACACTACACAAAAAAATCAAAGCAATCATACCTCATACGGAAGAGCCTACATTTTTCACTTGGAAAACCGAAAAACAAATTTCTGAGAGTTTTTTTATAATATTACATATTAAAGAGGAACTGCAGTCTGCTCACACAATTTGTAATAAAAGCATATTTGCCATTCTGAAGCTTCCCTCCAACCACTTTGCATATTATTTTATATACACTGTGATTCTGTACTTGCCAAATATGCTGCAGAAATCTCCCTCCACTGTCTGGCTGAAGCCATTTTAACTGTGGGCAGTTGAAGCTGCTGCCTGTTCACTTCCTGGATTCACACAGACACACAGAGGCACACCTCCAGCTCTGCAGCTTTCATTGTCCCTCTTATGACTCACCCCCCCCCCTCCGTTCCTGACAAACTCTCACGAGAATGAGAGAGAGAGCTGTGCATGATGTCATAAACCTAGGCTAATGACCAGACAAGAAACAGGAAGTGGGCTGTATAAGGTATTTATACAGAAATGTTTTTTTTTACTATCCAAACTTAAAACAACAAGGGCAGAGGATTTAATAGATGGAAAGATGAAAAAATGACTGAAGGTCCACTTTAACCACTTCCCGCCTGGCCTATTGAGAAATGACGGCCGGGCGGGGTGTTCGTTATGCTGACTGGACGTCATATGACGTCTTCAGGATAACACGCGATCGCGTGCCCCGGGGAGCGCATTGCGGCGATCGGTGGTGCCGTGGGTCACTCTGACCCACTGCATTACCGACCGAGGTAAAAGGCTTCCATCCATGTGATCAGCCGTGACCAATCATGGCTGATCACAGTGTAAATAGGAAGAGCCGTTTATCGGCTTTTCCTCTGCTCAGGTCTGCAGACCTGAGCAGTGGAGAGCCGATCAGCTGCTCTCCTGATGGGGGGGGGGGCTGCGCTGAACGTTTATCAGCACAGCCCCCCTCAGGATCACCCCACTGGACCACAAGGGACCCGACCAGGACCACCAGGGAGCCCCCACTAGACCACCAGGTAATGGCAATACAGTGCACTGTAGGGATGGCACTGTGCCCATATATGATGCCTGCCAGTGCCATCCCTAATAGTGCTATATACACCAGTGCCATGTGCCAGTGCCTACCAGTGCCACCTATCAGTGCCCACCTGTGCCACCTATCAGTACCACCTATCAGTGCCCAGTGCCACCTATCAGCGCCACCTATGAGTGCCCATCAGTGCCACATATCAGTGCCACCTATCAGTGCCCATCACTGTTGCTTATCAGTGCCGCCTATCAGTGCCCATCAGTGCTGCATATATGTGCCCCATCATCAGTGCAACTTTATCAGTGCCACCTCATCAGTGCCAGTCTTTCCTGCCTCATCAGTGCCCGTCAGTGTAGCCCCATCAGTGTAGCCACATCAGTGCCCATCAGTGATGGAGACAATGTACTTATACAAAGTTTTGTGACAGAAACAAAGAAAAAAATTTTTTATAAAAATTTTTGGTCTTTTGTTATCTGTAGCGCAAAAAATAAAAACCGCAGGGGTGATCAAATACCACCAAAAGAAAGCTTTATTTGTGGGAACAAAATTTTTTAAAAATTTGTTTGGGTGCAGCGTCGCACGACCGCGCAATACCCATTCAAAGCCCAACAGCACTGAAAGCTGAAAATTGGTCTGGGCGGGAAGTGTTCTAAGTGCCTGGTATTGAAGTGGTTAAAGTCAATTTAAATATCTTTTTTACATATTATTTTTGTAAAGATGTCAAACATCCAGTGCATTATTATTAGAGTTGAGCGAACACCTGGATGTTCGGGTTCGGCGGGTCCGGCCGAACTTCGCAAAAAAGTTCGGGTTCGGTACCGAACTTGACCCGGACTTAACCCCGAACCCCATCGGAACAAAAATGGCTGTAAAAAGTCCCGGCAAGTGCTAGAGGGCTACAAAAGGAAGTAAAATGGGGGTAAGAGTAGGACAAGTGCCCTACAAAAAAATGGGGATAGGGAAAATAACTTAAAATCAAATAAAAAAAATATGTCCCTTACAGCACCAGCAGGATTCTCTCCCTTTAGAACTAGGAGATGATTATAGAACAATAATCTGTCCCTTACAGCAACAGCAGGAACCTGACCCTATAGGAGTAGGTGATGATTTTAGAACAATAATCTGTCCATTACAGCAACAGCAGGAACCTGACCCTATAGGAGTAGGCGATGATTTTAGAACAATAATCTGTCCCTTACAGCAACAACAGGAACCTGACCCTATAGGAGTAGGCGATGATTTTAGAACAATAATCTGTCCCTCTAAGCAGTAGACTCTACCTAGTCCAGAATCAGATCATTCTGTAATGCAGGATGAGATCTGCAATCTGTCGCTAAAAGCAGTAGTAGTATTAATCTCTACCGAGTTCACAATCAGATCGATGAGATGTTATTATATCTGCAATCTGTCCCTCACAGCGCCGGCAGCATCCTCTCCCTACACTAGCCTGAGAGCATGTGACATGCAGCACTACGTGACTCCAGCTTATAAAGAGGCTGGTTCACATGATGCACTGGCCAATCACAGCCATGCCATTAGTAGGCATGGCTGTGATGGCTTCTAAGGGCAAACCAGTGAAATGCTTGCTGATTGGCTGCCCTGCAGCTATTCAACATGCGTGATCAAATACCCGAACCCAAACTTTTTTTCAAATGTCCGGGTTCGGGTCCGGGTCACGGACACCCCAAAGTTCGGTGCGGACCTGAACTTTACAGTTCGGGTTCGCTCAACTCTAATTATTATGCAATCAAAAACACCAATTTTCTTATAGAACTATTTATTTAAATGGAATGCCGTCATAGGACTAGCAATTTAGACTTCACCTTTCATAATAGTTTGAACAAAGAGTACCGCATTTGCCTCCCTCCCAAAACACACCCAGTCCATTGGTAATTATTTTCAGGGAGCAGTTTATTTTGACTGTGTTGTACTACAAGAAAACTGCATAAACTAGTGAGATAACTGTTCTCCACTTCTTCTAATATGAATATTAGGGGACACAGTGAGAAGAAGCAGAGCAGTAAAGATAGGCTGATATCCCCTATTCACCAACCTGCATGATCAAGGTTAAGTATGGTAGTACATCAGATGCCCATGTCCTCGAATTCCTCCTATTTGTTTAACCTCTACAGGTCTGCGCTATTGACAAAAGACGTCAACAGCGCGGACCTGAAAATCCGGGGGGACGTCCATGGATGTCCGCCCCTTTACACGCCCCCTGCGCGCTCTGGGCGGCGGCGGCGCGCGCGCGCCGCCGCCGCCGCACGCTGTGGGGGCGTGCCCGCGGGTCGGGTGGACTCGATGTCCGCTCCTGACCCGCGATCGCCGTACAGAGCAGTAGAACGGGGAACCGCCGATGTAAACACGGCGGTTCCCCGTTCTGTGACAGGGGACAAACAGATCTACTGATCCCGGTCACTGGGATCAGTTAGATCTGTTATGTCCCGACCAGCCCATCCCCCCCACAGTTAGAACACACCCAGGGAACATTGTTAACCCCTTCACTGCCCCCTGCTGGTTAACCCGTTCGCTGCCAATGACATTTATACAGTAATCAGTGGACATTTAAATTTCTGATCGCTGAATAAATGTCATTGGTCCCAAAAAAGTGTCAAAAATGACCGACATGTCCGCCCGGATATCAAAGTCCCGATAAAAATCGCAGATCGCCGCCATTACTAGTAAAAAAAATAATAATAATAAAAACGCCATAAATCAATTCCCATAGTTTGTAGACGCGATAACTTTTGCGCAAACCAATCAATAAACGCCGATTGCGATTTTTTTTACCAAAAATATGTAGAAGAATATAAATCGGCCAAACCCAATAAATAATTTTTTTTTTTTTTTTTATTTTGGGATATTTATTAGAGCAAAAAGTAAAAAATATTGTTTTTTTTTCAAAATTGTCGCTCTTGGTTTTGTTCATAGCGCAAAAAATAAAAACCGCAGAGGTGATCAAATACCACCAAAAGAAAGCTCTATTTGTGGGGAAAAAAGGACATCAATTTTATTTGGGTACAACGTTGCACGACCGCGCAATTGTCATTCAAAATGCGACAGCGCTGAAACCTGAAAATTGGTCTGGGCAGGAGGGGGGTTTAAGTGCCCAGTAAGGAAGTGGTTAAATTTTATTTTCATTTTTTTTTTTTTCATTACAAAAATATGAAGACAATAAATAGGAAGTCAAATGAAATGTAAATCTTACATGGAGCAGGTTGAGAAGAATGTACTCATTCACTGCAAAGAGCGTCACTTGGAACAAGGTCATCAGCATGACTTGTACAGGGCTGACCTTCCCCAGAACTCCACCGAAGGCAATGCACACAGATCCCACACAGAAATCAGCATTGATGAGGCTGAAAGAAATGAATGAAATCCAAGTGAAAACCAGAAGGAAAGATTAGTGACAAGTTTAAGATAATTGGAAAACTCAATTTTAGTATTATTCAGATAGATTTTTATGGCACATAGTGTGTATATACACACGATATATTGTCAAAAGTATTGGTACACCTGCCTTTATGGCATTCCGGCCCGTACACATGGTACAACAATTGGCCAACAATGGTTGTCCAACAGCCTGTTGCCCATTAATCTGACCATTAGTACGCACAACCCAACAGCCAATTTCCAATTGTTGGCCAACAGAACTTGGCTGACAAGACTAGAAAATTTTTGTTGGCCAACTAGGAGTTGGCTAATTGTTGGTTTGTGTGTACAAAAGTTGGGCCAACAAAAGTTGGAAGTGTAAACACGCATGCTCTGAATCCAGGAAGTGTTCGGTCGTGTAACCTGTGTTCCTAATTCTCAAATCACATGCACCTGAACTTCCTCGTTACTACACATCACTACGTTCAACTTTGTTGGACAATTACTTGACTATTGTCAGTACGCTCGACAAAACCGCCAATAGCCAATTAGGACAAAATTCGGAATTTTGGTTGGCCAACAATCTGCGCGTGTGTATGAGACTTTAGTCCGTAGGGTTAAATATTGACTTGTGGTAAAAGGTGTTTTGTGCCGCGCTGTGTAGTACAATTGGTATTATGTGAATTAATTGTGATTGTGTTAGGTGCAATAGTGTCAGTGATGAATGAATTTATGATTAAAGCATTTCTTATTGGTGCATACTAGTGATTAAAATATAAAGCCGTGGTGGCTTACATACATATATACCAAACCAAAATTTTCAGGTGAGTATGTGACATATACAAAACCAATAATTAGCACTTAATGATTGGTGACAGTTAAAGTAAAAGTTTGCAGATGATGCCGGTGATGATACACTTAATAAAATGATACAAATAATAGTCCATAAAAGTTCTGTCAGATGGGCGAATTTAAAAATCTCTTAAGGGTGATACATATTGGTGCGCTGGGTAATACATCTGCAGTGATTGTAGTTGTGACTGATCCCTAAGTGTGTGCTCGTCCCTCCCCTGAGGTGTGCTAGCAACATTGCACATAAAGGTTTCTTTGTATGGGTGATTCCTTGTTCCTCCTGTGGGGGTCTCCACCTTTTCTGTGTGCTGTCAGCTATGTTGCTGGTGACTTTTTAACTTCATCACCGGCATCATCTGCAAACTTTTACTTTAACTGTCACCAATCATTAAGTGCTAATTACTGTTTTTGTATATGTCATATACTCACCTGAAAATTTTGGTTTGGTATATATGTATGTAAGCGACCACGGCTTTATATTTTAATCACTAGTATGCACGAATAAGAAATGCTTTAATCATAAATGTATTCATCACTGACACTATTGCACCCAACACAATCACAATTAATTCACATAATACTAATTGTACTACACAGATAGCGTGGCACAAAACACCTTTTACCACAATCATAACCTAAATAGTCTTGGATAACTATTGAAGTGCCAGCAGCTGTCTACACTCAAACATTTTGTCCACAATTAGAAGGAAAACCTGTTCATCAAGTGGCAGCGCAGAGGTACTCCCTCACTCCTTTAAACACATAAATATTGACTTGGTCCACCCTTTGCAGCTGGAACAGCTTAAACTCTTCTGGGAAGGCTGTCCACAAGGTTTAGGAGTGTCTATGGGAATGTTTGACCATTCTTCTAGAACAGTGGTTCTCAACTCCGGTCCTCGGGACCCACTAACAGGCCAGGTTTGCAGGATAACTGAAATACATCACAGGTGATATCATTTGCTGCTCAGTGATTGCAGTATTCTAGTCTACATCTCCCCAAGGTAATACTTAAAATCTGGCCTGTTGGTGGGTCCCGAGGACTGGAGTTGAGAACCACTGTTCTAGAAGCACATTTGTGAGGTCAGGCACTGATGTTGGACGAGAAAGCATGGCTCACAGGAGGTGGGACTTTAGAGGTAACATACACTCCCAATACATACAAAAATGGTCTTTATTGTACATGTTAAAAGAGGAACACTGGGAAAGCACCCAACATAGGTGTGTTCCAATGCAATTAAAACAACATACAATACAAATGCATAATGTTACAGATATGGTCTAGTTACAACATATTGTTTTAATTTCTGCAATTTAATGCCCATTCTTATAAAAAAGAAAAGTGCAAACACAGTTATGCTATGAAAATGTATATGGTCTTGAAAAAATATAATAAACATGTGGGCTAGGTCATCTGTGCCCATGTACGCGCGAGTACCTTTCACACGGTGCGTGCTCATCAATGTTTAGGACTAGATGGAGACTACTGTCATGTGAAACGTCTAACAATAGGGCAGTTCCCGCCTAAGCCCCTTTCACACGAACGGACCGCTCGGATCCGCCTGTCAGTTTTTATGACGGATCCGAGCGAGCCACCCATAGACCTCTATGGGCAAGCGGATGTCAGTGGAGATGTGTCCGCTGACACCCGCCTGCCATCCGATCCAACATGATGCACTCAAAATAGACATATGGGTGATACGTTCACCCATCCGTATAGCGGATCGGATTCGATGGGATTGGATGAAAATGGACAGACCAATCCGTTTCCATCCGATCTCCCCATAGAGGAGAGCGGGGAGCTGACAGGTCCGTCCCTGCACAGTGTGCAGAGATAAAGCCGTCATCCGCCAGCTCAGCTGAGATCATCGGAGATCTCCTGCTGAGCTGGCGGACCCCGCTGAGCGGATCCATTCAGTTTGAAAGGGGCCTTAGATATCAACCTTTACTCTGTGCAGTAATAAAGTGCAGAGTTCCTCTGAAAAGCGACTTGTCCCATGTTACTAAACACTGTAACTTGTATGCTTGCATTAGGAGGAACGTGCTGAGCCTGCGCCCACTCCATCAGTCCAGCGCACCTCTGTTTCCTCACTCCCAGGAACAGAACCTCATGCATGCTGCAGTGCCACTTGACTCTTTCCTTCCCAAACCACGTGACCAGGCCATAGATCTCTGTGATGCTAGTCTGCTCCCGGTTACCATGGGAGATGGACCGCTAGAGAGGGAGCAAGAACCTCCACCCCCTCTCTACAGGAGGACTTGCCACCTTTCCAGTTAAAACGCTTAAAGTGGTTGTCAACTCGTGACAACCACTTTAACCTACAGGTAAGCCTATAATAAGACTTACCTGTAGGTGCCCTGCATCTCCTAACCTGCACGGTTCAGGAGATATGCAGTCTCTGGCGGAACGATCAGGGTCGCAACAGTCGCACCTGCGACCGGGCCCTGCCGTTCTGCTACTGCAAGGGGGCCCCAAGACAGCACAAAGGACTTCCGGACCGGCGACTGATGTAGTGGCCGCAAGGAGGGTGAGCTTTAAAACCGCTGCTGGTACTCTGACTTCTGCCACTTGGCTCCAGTGACTGGCTTGCAGGCAGCTTGTGCAGGGTGTTTCAGATCCCACATATGCTGTGATTCCTCTATATGGCAGCGGTCACATCTCTCCCTCTCTCCCCCTTTCTCCCCCCTCCTGTCTCACACCAACACATGGACTGAAGCTGCCTCCCCCTCCTCCTTGGCTAGGATCTTACAGACAGGAGGAAGGGGAGGAGAATGGACACAGCATCAACAGGACGGAACGTGCTGACCTGAGGTCTGAGCTGGATCTGAACGCATGTGCAGGTGAAGGAGACACAGGGAAGGGGACACAGAATGGGCAGCATGTTAAAGAAGAATACTTGCAGTGACTTGGGGGGGGGGGGGGGGGGGGGGGGG
>BLSH010375649.1:1744213-1758304 GCA_018402905.1 Glandirana rugosa
AACGATATTAAAAACGTTTCTCAAACTCTAGACACAAATTCTCTCTCTACCCCGCTAGAGAAGATACTAACTCACAGAACACGGATGATCCAACCCCCTAAACCCAAGCCCACCATTTAACATATCAAACAACATCATACGACGCTTAACCAATCACTAGAGAAATAAACACACCCGATCCCACGGGAAAAGGCATGCCTAACAAGAATAACTCCGCGATCGAGAAAAAAGGACCTCCCGGGAGCGTTCCATAAACGACGAAAACAATGACACAAGTATCTTATTAAAAACCCAATCATACTTAAAAGAAAATTGAAATTCGGGGTAAATTGCTGGAACTGACCAAAACTCGGATGTCACTCTCAGAGGAAATGGGGCTTAAAGTTAAAAGAAAATTCATACTAACCCAAAAATTATTCTATGAACACAGTAACAAAAGCAGCAAATACCTTGCGAGGGCCCTCCAGGAAAAAAGAGCTAGCGCCTCAATAAGAACAATCCGTACGGAAAAGGGCACCCTAGCCCACACAAATAAAGAGATCACTAACCAATTCGCAGCATACTACAACAAACTATACAATTTACCACCCGAACCCAAATCCCCCAACCTAGTAGGCACAAGACACTCAATCATAGAAGAGATCGCCCCATCTCTCTCTTAAACACAGATCTCAAACTCTTTGCAAAAATTATAGCAAACAGAATCCTCCCCTACATCCCCAATCTAGTCCACAAAGACCAGGTCGGCTTTGTACCAGGCCACGAAGCAAGAGATAATACCATAAAAGCAATCAACATACAACATTTGCTCCATAAAACTAAAACACCAGGCTTCCTACTTTCATTAGATGCGGAGAAGGCGTTTGATAGGTTGGCATGGGACTATCTGAAGGCAACTCTCAAGACATTAGGCCTGGGCCCAAGGCTAATAACATTTATCATGGCTCTATATAATAAACCAACAGCCAAAGTAAGAGCCAATGGCCTCCTATCAAATGCCTTCTCCATACATAACGGCACCCGTCAAGGATGCCCTCTGTCCCCCATACTCTTTATACTTACCCTGGAACCTTTTCTCCAAAAACTAAGAAAAAACATAGACATAAAAGGAATTCAAATAGCAGAACACCAATACAAAATCGCAGCCTTTGCTGACGATATTCTACTCTTCCTCACAGAGCTCCTAACCTCTATACCCAGCGTCCTAAAAGACTTTGGTGAGTTCCAGTATATAGCACACTTCAAAATAAACTTCTCTAAATCAGAAGCCTTGAATATATCTCTTCCAACTAACATAACTAAAACATGCAATTCTAACTTCCCCTTTATTTGGCAAAAAGAGACCATTAAATATCTAGGCATCCATTTAACAACTTCTCCCTCCAATCTCTTCATCAGAAACTTCCCTCCTTTACTCCAGACCATAAAGGAAGACCTAGTCAGGTGGCAAAAACCTCACTTTTCCTGGTTTGGCAGAGCCGCTATCATAAAAATGAACATCCTTCCCCGCATTCTATACCTCTTCCAAACTGTTCCCATTGCGATCCCACTTACATTCTTCCACAACTTTAAAAGGCTATGCTCTCAATTCCTCTGGAACAAAAAAACCCCCAGAATCAACCACACTGAACTCACTACCCCCAAGCTCAAAGGCGGTTTAGGCATTCCAGATCTCAGATTATATCACTGGGCTTGCCAACTCCAAAGAATCATAGACTGGAGTGCCCATCACCTAATTAAAGATTGGGTGTGGCTAGAAAACACCTGTACTGATATACCCCTACACCTCACACCTTGGATCCCTCATACACACCTTCCACAAGAACTCAGAAGACACCCCCTTATAGGCCCGACTCTAGATACTTTCAAAAAGGCCTTTAGAACAAGAGGAATCTCAGAACCAGCAGGTCCTGTGACACCCATCCTACACAATCCAACATTCTCTCCAGGCAGAAACAAATCCTTTCTTAGGGGCCTTGAACAATACACAGACCTTCGTATATACACCATTTCGCTCCCAAAGGCGACTTACACACACTCCAACAGCTCAAACTTAAATGGCCAGACTCCTCTCTTAATTACTGGAAATACTTCCAAATCAGAAATTTCATCTCCTCCATCAAAAAGACGGGCAACCTACAACAACCGCTTACTCCATTTGACAAGATCTGTTTAGACAGAAAACCGATACAACATACCATCTCAACTATACACTCCATATTGTGGGAAAATATGACTAACAAGAACAGCAAATTCTGTGAGGCATGGAGTAGAGACCTTCATTTAGACATAACTGATAAACAATGGTATCAAGTTTACGACCTAGTACACAAAGGCTCGGTGAACATCACCATTCAGGAAAATAACTTCAAACTCTTAACTCGCTGGTATAAAACCCCAACCACACTCAAACTTTACAACTCAAACACGAGTGATCTATGCTGGCGATGCCAACAGGAGACAGGAAGCCTCCTACATATATGGTGGGACTGTAAGCACATAGTCCCTTTCTGGAAAACAGTAAGAAACCAAATCAACCTAATCCCCTCCCAAAATATCCCCATGAAACCAGAACAGTTCTTGCTACACATACAGCATCTACCCCACAACTTATACCGCAAATCACTCACCCAACATATGATCAATGCTGCAAAATTGTGTATTCCCAGACACTGGGGTACCTCCAAACCACCAACACTAGCGGAATGGCATAAACAAATAGAATATATAGCAAAAATGGAGGAATTGATTGCCATAGCACATGACTGCCCAACCAAATACACAAAAACATGGTCAGATTGGATCTAGCATAAACAACCCACATACTCCTAAACAAATGATCCCCCATAGGCTTATTACTAAACCCGAACCCCCAATACATTTTAGCTTTATATAAGATACAATGATATACATAGGTTGCAAAATTCTCCCCACAATACCCTTTTTTTTTCTCTTTCTTTCTTTCTCTCTTCTTCTCTCTGCCCCTTTTTTTTTTTCTCTCTCTTCTTCCCTTCTCTTTCCCTTCCCCTCTCTCACCCCCACCCCACCTCCCATCCCCTCCCCCAGTCACGGGTGTGACTCCACCAAGCGCAGGTCGCAGTGGAGCCTCCCACACAGAAGTACCTAGCCCCTTACTAAAATCTTCCTGGGAACTATAGGGATAATGTCAAGATATACATCTGAATAAACAAGGCCCTATACACAATTATCTATTTCAACAACTTAGCACATTGGCTAACCCCATCTCCACACTTCCCTCCCTACCCCTCGCCTTCGCTCTCTTTAGCTATACACAAATATACTGTGCACTACTCGCTAAGGCGCTTTTCCTACCGAGGAAAAGGGCCTCTAACCAACTTTTAATTATGTCTGAACTTTAACCTGTTTATTCTGTCCAGCATTGTTATCTATAAACACACACTGTATTTCAGATATGTTCAACCCTGTATTTGAGACCTCTGTACTTCACATTCACTTTAATAAACTTATTTTGGAAAAAAAAAGACTAGAAAATAAGAGAATAGAATATAATAGAGTAAAACAGAACAAAATAGAATGGAAAATAAAAGGACAGAATAGACCAGAATATGATAGAAACAGATAGAATAGAATAGAATAACATATAAAGAATATAAGCATCTCCTGAAATTCGAATTTCAAATAGTATAAATTTGAATTTGAAAAAGAATAGAATAGACTATAATTGAATAGAAAATATAATTAAAAAAACAACAGAATAGAATAGAGTAGAAAGAATATAACCATTTCCCAAAATTCAAATAGAATCAATTTGAATAGAATAGAAAAGAATAGATTGGAATAGGAAGATGGTTATATTCATTCTATTCTGTTGTTTTTTCTATACTATTGTGCTATTTTCTATTCTACTCTATTCTTTTCTATTCTTTTCAAATTCGAATTGATTATATTTGAATTTTGGAAAATGGTTATATTATTCCTGTTCTATTTAATTGTTTTTTTTTAATTCTATTCTTTTCTATTCTATTCGAATTTCAGAAGATGGTTATAATTTATTTTATTCTATTTTTTTTATATTCTATTCTATTCCATTCTTTTATTTTCTATCCCATTTTGTTCTGTTTTACTCTATTATATTATATTCTTTTATTTTTTGTTATATTCTTTTCTATTGTATTCATTTTTTTCTGTTCTATTCCTTTATTTTCTATTATATGTTATTCCGTTTGGAAATTGGAAAACTATTCGAAGTCAAAAGCTGTTCAAATTCAAAAACGATTTGATTGGAAAACTATTTTAAATTGTTTTGAAAACTTTTCGAAACGATTTGAAAACAAATTCCGAAAATGAATTAAACGAATGAAACAAATCTAACTTAACAAATTTATGTAAATAACGAATCGAAACTAAACAAATGTTTTCACTCTGCACATGTCTAGTCCATACAGGCAATGTCCATGGATCCGTGACCCCAAGTATCTTCAGTGCCACTTTTGCACTCACAGGTGGGTCTCCGTACCCCCTATTCCACAACCCATTCTCCAGCTGCCAGTCCGCATAACCTTGACTGTCCCCCTATTTATACCACAGCTGGGCCCGCCGAAACCAAAAGCCTGGGAACTGAGCCAAAACTGTGTAACCCTTTCCCCTAACTACACCTACACATTCCAACTTGTCTACAAACATACAGAGGATGACTAGGGCATGGGACCTGCCAATAAAATTACTGAATCCCAAACCTAAACCTCAAGCTGCCATAATATGATATGAAACTCTTTTTTTTTCTACCAGGGTGTAAACTCTCTAAGGCCCATAATATCCAGGTGACTAGAAGATCTGACTATGAAATTTAATTTCCAAGTTCAAAATTAATGGAAACATATTGTAGTTGACTACAGAGGCGTAACTAGAGCCTTCAGGGCCCCAGTGCAAGAAATTATGAAGGCCCCCCTGACCCCTGGCCAGGGCCCTTCCCTCTTCCCACTGATCCTGGGGCCCTTTACTCCTGTTGTGGGTCCCTTTATTACGGTCCCACTCAATAAACGAATAGCTGTGTACCGAGCCTCCCATTCATTCAGAAATGGAAGTATAGTAAAAACAGTTTACTATGCTTCAGTTATGAGTGAACCAATTGGTACCAATCACTGACTAATTCCATTCAGAAAAGGAAGGAGCTGGTAAATGACAAATTTACCGACCCATTCCCATCTCTCCATCATGACAGATCTTCTACAGCCGCTGGCAGGAGAGAGGAGGGGGAAGACAGCAGCTCTGTGGGGGGGGGGGGGGACCAGGGAAGCACACAGGGACCCTGGGAACAGCAGAAGACAAGTAAACTGGATAGGAGGGGGGGCGGGGGCAGCATATAGGGGAACCAATCTCCTCCCCTGGAGCATGAGGCCCGGCTGCAACTGCAATCCCTGTAGTTACGCCCCTGGGTGACTATGAGATCTGCTCATTCTTGTAGAGATTGCCAAATGCCACTATTCATTGCAAATTCTGTCACTTCTTTTAGGTAATAATATGCACAAAGACACTAGTGCCAGTGGTGGCTGGTGAAATTTTAGGATTGGGTGGGAGCGCCCGACTCCGCCCTTACTTTTTGACCCCTCCCACTTTTCATAAGCCCCACCCCTTATAGTTTCCACCCATTGTGTCAGGAGTATTCAGTCCAGCATCACCAGATAGGGTATACAGCATCACAGATGGGGTATACAGAGCCACCAGACAACAGTATACAGAGCCCCAGATAGGGGTATACAGAGCCACCAGAGCAGTATACAGAGCCATAGATAGGGTATATAGAGCCACCAGAGCAGCATACAGAGCCCCAGATAGGGTATACAGAGCCCCAGATAGCAGGATACAGAGCCACCAGAGCAGTATACAGAGCCCCAGATAGGGGCTTGCGGCACTGACAGACACCCCCCCCCCAAGTCAGGACAAAGTCCCGAACATACCCTATATAATAGCAGGCTGGCAGTGTTGCAGAGTCCGGCGAGCGGGGAGCATGCTGGCAGTGTGCAGAGCCCGGCTTGCAGAGAGCGTGCTGAAGTGTGCAGAGTCCAGCGAGCGGGGAGCGTGCTGTCCGTGCTCCGGCGACATCCTCCTTCTCCCCTGAGATAGGCGTCCAATAGGATCGCTTGTCTTCTCTGCCAATCAGCAAACCAGTAACAGGGGTTTCTGATTGGCTGAGAGCAGTACCCAGTGAATGAACATTTGCCTTTCTAAGGGCTTGTGGTGACACACTTTGCGCCACAAGCCACACTTTAATGAAGCCAATTAGAGCCTACGGCTCTAATGAGATTCTTTATGGACACCCCCCATCGGGGTAATTCATGCGGCCGGTGCCACAAAGGGGCCGGCCGCATGAATGGGGGGGTGGTTACGGGCGGCCATGGATAGATTCATGCTATGCATGAATCTATCCATGGCATAGAGAAGGGTGACAGAAGAGAGGGGGTGGCGCCATGGGCGTCCGCAGGTAGGGGCAAAGGGGGGCAAGTGCCCCCCCCTGGAATCAGGGATCGCAAGGTGTCTGTGCAGATTGTGAGCAGGTGCTGGAACACTCCATGTACCAGCTCCCGGCACAGGAAGGAAGATTACACTGTGGACGGCAGCCGGCAGGGCTTTCCATCGTCCGGTGTTAAGACAGCACTGACCTGCAGAGCCTGCAAAAGCCTGTGCCAGGAGCCTGACCTGCCAATGTAAGTTATAGACAATTCTTTTCTGTGGGGGGAAGAGAGCTCTGTGCGGGGGATTGGATATGTATACTGGCATAGCACACTTCTGGAATCTGAACCCTGAACATAGCACAGGCCTGGAATCTGCACCCTGTACATAGTACACGCCTGGAATCTGCACCATGTACATAGCACACGCCTGGAATCTGCACCCTGTACATAGTGCATGCCTGGAATCTGCACCATGTACATAGCACACGCCTGGAATCTGCACCCTATACAAAGCACACGCCTGGAATCTGCACCCTGTACATAGCATATGCCTGGAATAAAGACTGCTGTTTCCCCCTTTAAAATAAATAACTGTGAGTTGCGGCTAAGCCCCTCCCCTTCATGACATTGTCGAAAGGGGCGGAGCATGGGTGACCTTAAAATGATGCCCCCCCTGAAAAAAGTTCTGCAGGCGCCCATGGGTGGCGCCCGTGCGCCCTGATGGACAGGCCGCCACTGAATAGTGCTAATAATGCTGCTAAAGTAGCCCTTTCAATTTTTCTTTCACAACAGAGGTACCCCTAAAACAATGGTCGGGTTTAATGGATCTCTTACTAAAACCAGTTCACTGGGGGTCATAGAAGAAAACACCCTTTAAGACATTAAGGGCTCATTTACACTTGCTTCAACTTTAACACACAATAAAGTGCCTACCGCTTTAATATATCTTTTTTGATGTGTTTTTGATGTTTCTGTAATGCTTCAGTGGTGCTTACATGATGCTTTGGGGGTGCTTTTTGAAGCTTGGCAGATGCCTTGTGTGTGTTGATATCTCATACCTGCAATTTCTCCAAAACAAAGCGAAGCTAAGGCTGAATTAGAGCCTCTCAAAATCTGCAGGCGCTTCAATCGAGCTTTGCCATAGACTTCTATGGAGACTATGAAGTCGCTTTTAAACACCACTAAATCAACATGGGGTATAATTTAATGTGTGTTGAGGTTGAAGCAAGTGTAAATGAGCCCTTACAGTGGTGATCAGAATGCCATCCTTATAAACCGCTAAAAAGATTGTTGTCATGATGCTAGCTCTGCCCTAGAATTATACAGAAACCATCAAATGGGAGATCAATCAGTCACAGCCAAATGGAACCCTGGTTAAGAATGGCTGGTCTAGAGTCTCTTGTAGTAATTTAACCAGTGGCGGCCGCTCATGCAGGGCGCAGAGGCACCTCCCCCTTAATTCATGTGCCCGGCCCCTAATCTACATGCAGGACACTGGACGCATGGATTCCAATGGGGTTTTTCTTTTTTTTCGAAGCACGTGATTAGAACCGGAGGCTCTAATTGGTTTCAAAAAGGGTGGGCTCAGAGCGCAGAGCGCTATGCCCGGAGCCCACCCAGTTGTGTGACATTAGCGAATTAATATTCGCTGATGTCTTCCGGTTTCTCCTCCCGACCCATCAGAGAGACCCGAATGGCCAGGAGTCCTAAGACCAGATTGGCCGTGGGTCCTAACTCCTGATTAGCTGGGAGGAGAAGCAACCGCCGGTACTTGGGAGGAGACGCAGGAGGGAAGCTGTCAAAGCGGCGACCTGGATGAGGTAAGTGTGGGTTGGATGGGGTCGAGCGAGCGCCCGGGGGGGTGGTTGGTGTTTGGTTAGTTGGCTCGCTGGGGGGGGGGGGCAAAAGCACCAGTTGCCACTGAATTTAACCATGAGCACCAGCACTGTGGGAGCACTAAGCTACCATGTTACCCTGAATTTTAACCGGTTAACGACCGTCTCGCGTACATTTAATGCTGCAAAGTGGTAAGATGCCTCTAATCGCCGTCTATAAACGTGCCCACCGCACTCCCCAGCAGTATGGCTGGACTCGATGAACGCCAGCGAGCTGAGATTGCCTGGCACAGAAGAAAAACGGGGTACCGCCATGTTTACATCGCTCTGTCAGGCAGCATGACAGTGATCTACCAATCCCTGTGACTGGGATCAGTTAGATCTCTTATGCCCATGGTAGCCCAGCCCCCCTACAGTTAGAACACGCCTAGGGAACAAAGTTAACCCCTAGATCTCCCCCTGCAGGTTAACCCCTTCACTGCCAATGACATTTATACAGTAATCAGTGGATATTTACATTTCTGATCGCTGTATAAAATGTCATTGGTCCCAAAAAAGTGTCAAAAATGTCCGACATGACCCCTGCAATATCACAGTCCCGATGCAGATCGCCGTCATTACTGCTAAAAAAAAAAAAAATAATAGTAAAAACGCCATAAATTCATTCTCATAGTTTGTAAATGCGGCAACTTTTGCGCAAACCAATCAATAAACGCAGATCGCAAATTTTTTTTCCCACAGATATGAGGAAGAATATAAATCGGACAAAACTGATGAATACATTTTTTTTTTTCATTTTTTGGATATGTATAATAGCAAAAAGTAAAAAAATATTGTTTTTTTTTTTCAAAATTGTTGCTCTTTTTTTGTTAATAGCGGTGATCAGAAGTGACGCAGAGGGGATCAAATACCACCAAAAGAAAGCTCTATTTGTGGGAATAAAAAGGACTTCAATTTCGTTTGGTTACATCGCCCGACCGTCAGTTAAAGAGACGCAGTGCCAAATCGCAAAAAGTACTCTGGTCCTATAGTGGGAAATCCTTCCGGGGCTGAAGTGTTAACTATCTCCAAGTTGACTTCACTGATGAAGGAATAACCTTAATCAAATCCAGTACAGATTACACTTTAAGAATTGCAACATCCCTGGGTGTAACACGTTTATAGATTTTTAAATATCAATGTAAATGACTTCACACATTTCAGCTAATAATTATTTGAAAAAAAACCAAGGAAGAGGTAAGGTGTCACCGGCCGAGTGATAATATTTAATTATACCTGTGACTGCCCTGTAGGCATCTACTAGATATCTGTGGTGCTGCGATGCAGAAACTTTTAATATAAGCAGTTTACTCAAATGTGCTTGCATCATAAAGTATAATATCTGTTAATGCTACAGTGAGATGCATGATGTTCTATTACAGTGGGAACCTTTCCTTTCCTGACACATTCCACACTATTCAGGTAACTAATGATCACATAAAAAATGAACTGAATTTATGAACTTGGTAAGAATACAAAGAACATGACCATATATTGTCATCAGTTACCAAAGATTATCTTATATCATCACTACTCTGTTTTATGGCAATTAAAAAGCTTTGGTTTAATAGTTACTGAGTTAAATGTAATTATATAATAAGCTTAATAGTAGACATGTTAATTACCATTTACTGGGTGGAAAGAATGGGTGTGTAAGGTGTAGCCTCTGAAGTGTACACCCTTCCTGGTATATTCTGCTTTTCTTGTGAAAAATGCAATCATTGTTTACAGGACACTGTACAGTAAGTATATATTGGCCACCATGTTTTCAAAGCCACAAGTATACTGTCAGAGTCGCACTGGTGAGCCTCTTCTCCAGCCAGGCAGTCGGTGTTGCACTCAATCTGCAAGGCCTCATTCTATTAGAGCCGGTTCACATAGGGGCGATCCGACTTCAGTTGCGACTTCAGCGCGGCTTGCAAACGACTTCTGTAATAGAAGTCAATGCAAGTCGCCTGAAGTCGCCCCCAAAATAGTACAGGAACCTTATTCTAAGTTGGAGCGACTTGATTCACTCCTATTAGAATGGTTCCATTGCAATGCATGGAGCGTGACTTGTCAAGTGACTTAAGTCGTTTGACAAGTCGCCCTGTATGAACCGGCTCTTAATGCTTACATCTTAGCTCTCATCACTTAACATTCCTCTGAATTCTAGTTTCTACTGCACTTTAAAGGGGTTGAAAAGGCAGGAGGTTTTTATTTTAACGCATTCTATGCATTAAGATAAAAAACCTTCTGTGTGTAGCAGCCCCCCCCCCCCAGTACCCCCTAACACTTACCTGAGCTCCCTTCTCTCTCCAGTGATGTCCACGGTCCCCTTAGCCATCCAGTGCACTCCTCCTGATGGGCTGAGACATAGCAGCGGCATGATTGGCTCCCGCTGCTGTCAATCAAAGTCTGTCAACCAATCAGGGGAGGCGGGCCAGGTCGGGGCTCCATGTCTGAATAGATACACTAAGCTCTGACTAGGCTCGGGTGCCCCCATAGAGAGCTGCTGGCTGTGGGGGCACTCGAAGGAGGAAGGGGCTAGGAGCAGCGAAGAGGGACCCGAGAAGAGGAGGATTCAGGTTGCTCTGTGCAAAACCAACTGCACAGAGGTAAGTATAATATGTTTGTTATTAAAAAAAAAGCAAGCCTATACAATCACTTTAAGTCCTTCTGCAGACCTTTGGGCTTCACTCTGACATCTGCTATGTTTTCTGAACATGTTTGTTCTTTGATCTGTTTTGATGGTCAGCTCCAGTTACCTCTGGCAATGATCTAAGGTTAAACCTCCATGATTTAGCTTTTGTCTTGCTGTAGGGTTGCCACCTCATCCCTTTAAAACCGAATACATATTAATTACACAGGTTCTGTGGCTGATTAAGGTGGTAATTAAACTCACTTGGTGCCTCATCTGCATTAAATTAGCCTCAGAATCTGTGGAATTCATATGTGTTTGTGTGGCAAAGGGATGAGGTGGCAACCCTGTCTTGCTGTCTGGCACCTATGCCATCCCGCTTGTAGGAACCCATGGCCTGACCACAACCGTAAAATAGTCAAAGGACTGCTGCTTTGCTTTAGCCTGTCTAGCCACCAGTTGCCACCAGCAAGGCCAACACAAGGATTGCTCCATGATCTGTCCATTGCATAAAGTTTTCAATCTCAGGTACTGCCCTTGGCAAAATATTATCTCTATCATGCTGGTGACTCGAAATATCCTTTTCTTTCATTGATACACCGCTCAAATCCAATCTAAGATGGAACTTGTAAGGATAGCAACATGGGAGCTGTCATTGCACACTTTATTCTCAATGTAAAACCTGCTAGATCCTTCCTTAACTACAATCTCACTCTCTAATTGGACAAGGTGAAGAGGCAGGCTGGTAACATCACGATCTCCACCACCTCCAATCTGTGAATGCTTCATATTTATTGAGTGACCTCCTCTGTTCTCTAAGCAGCAAGGCAGCCACTTGGCATCGAACTCAGAAGACTACGGCAATCACTGTAATAGCAATGCCTGCTACATTTGTAAGCAGGTTGTACAGTAAGTTAGTTCCTGGCCCAGGCTGAGGGAAAGGGTTAAGTCATGTTTGCTCAGTTTTGGGGCTGTTTGGTCACAGCCAGCCCATGTATGCTTTAAAAAGGGGGAAGGCTGAGGTCAAGGGTCCTTGGTTGGTTCTGTTCTGTATCACGGTTTGTGGCATTGGTTTGTGGCTGCGTCTTGTAGTGTGCTAAAGGCACTGGGATTTTCGGAAGACATCCAAGTCATGGGGCATACCAGAATGGACATACCTCATAGAGGGATGCCAGGACAGTCACACAACTGTAGTTAGATTAGGGAAAAGGACATTGTTCATATTGAACTGTTATGCTGCAACTTGCTCAGTAAAGTTACATTAACTGCTCTAAGCCTGGTCTGAAGTTATTCAAAGGAGTGCATGTTGGTTCCGGCATATCTAAAGAACCTGGGTCTGTAAAGCACAAAGGGGTATGAAGCTACACCGCTACAAAAGGGTTAACTCGGCAGACAAGGGAGAGGAGTGTAGTTACTAAGAATAATCAAGCACAAATTCAAGACACAAAGCAATCAGTCGTTAGGCGTGGTACCTAGAAAGGTCCTCTGATAGGGAGGGGGTTGTTGTTTGGCTCCCTCCCTAGTGGTCGGTATCCAATAGAAACCAGATCTGGACCCACATTACAGAGATCTATGGCCTGGTCATGAGGTATGGGAAGTGACAAGCCTTGTACACACGGTTCGACGGTCGTACGACCGAACGGACCAAATCGTATGTTGGCTGTTGTATCTAGCATACTGACATGCACTACACGATCGTACAACCAAGCTGAACGTAGTGAACGTATAAAGAGAAAGTTCAAGTGCATGTAATTAGCATCTGGCCGTTCCTGACTTCTGAGCATGCGTGTTTTGCACAATACAACTTGTTGGACCAACTTCTCTGTACAACGGTCATATGACTGCTTGTTGGTACTACCAAGTTTTCTAGTTTGCTCATACAACTCCCGTTGTACGACCGTCGTACGTCGGCTGTTCTAATCGCGCGTACGAACGATCGATTTCGCATACAACGGTCGTTGTACGACCTGTTGTATACGATAGTCGACTCGTGTGTACGAGGCTTAAGAGTTATTGAGCATGCATGAGGTCTGTGCTATGTGCTTAGCGGGACTCAATTCAGTTACTGGGAGTAAGGTAACAGACTGGTATGCTTGGCTGGTGGAGTCGGCACAAGCTCAGCAATCAGCATATCCCTTCTAATGCAACATCTACTAAATTTAAAGTGTGTAGTCACATGGGGCAGTACTTTTCAGAGGAACTACATATTTTTACTGCACGCAGTGTGAAATCTCATCTCTAAGTGGGGGAACTGCCTTAACCACTTGCAGACCACCCACCGTACATATACTGTGGCAGGGCGGCCGCTCTGCTCCGGATCCTGTGTTCCTGCAAAGCAGAGACAAGGATCCATGTCCTCCCCTAGTAAAAGCACCTCCCGTATTGTTAGAAAACACAGCCTAGGCACACAGTTAACCCTTTGATCGCCCCTGATGTTTAACCCCTTTCCATCCAGTGTCATATGTACAGTGACAGTGCATAATTTTAGCACCGATCACTGTATTAGTCTCACTGGTCCCCAAAAAGTGTCCAAAGTGTCAGTTAGGTGTCCCGACTGTACTCCACAATATCACAGATCACCGCCATTACTAGTAAAAAATATATAAACAAATGAAAATATCCCATATTTTGTAGAGGCTATAACTTTTACGCAAAAAAATCAATATATGCTTATTGGGATTTTTTTTACCACAAATATGTAGCAGAATAAATATGTTTTATAGGATATGTTTTATAGCAGAAAGTAATAAATATTGTTTTTTTTTGGCCAAAATTGTCAGCCTTTTTCTATTTATATCACAAAAATTAAAAACTGCAGAGGTGATTAAATACCACCAAAAGAAAGCTGCTCTATTTGTGGTAAAGAAAAGGACATCAATTTTGTTTGGGTACAGAGCCGCATGACCACACAATTTTCAGTTAAAATAACGCAGTGCCGTATCGCAAAAATGGTGTGGTCATGAAGGGGGGTAAATCCTTCCGGAGGGAAAGTGGTTAAAGCAGTTGTAAAGGCTGAAGGTTTTTACCCTCATGCATTCTATGGGGCTTCCCCCACAGCCCCTTCCTTATACTCACTTGAGACCCCTCTCGGGCCTTTGCTGTCCCAGGTCTCCGTCTCCTCATTGGCTAAGACACAGTAGTGGGAACCATTAATGAGAGAGTA
>BLSH010375649.1:1787095-1823254 GCA_018402905.1 Glandirana rugosa
CAGACACCCAGAAACTCCGGAGGATTCTAGGGAAAAGCCCTAGGGGACTTAGGAGGCCTCAAAGACCCACAGACATAAGTGGAAGTCTGCGCCTCCACTGACTGATCAAGGCGCAGGGCCTGGCGAATGTCAACAATTGCTAGGTGCACCCCTGACAGGGAAAAAGCTACCGCTAAATTTTAACTGCCCCGGATGCCGCTCCCCACGCCCTAAGGCGGGGGAGGGGTCCACTCACCAGTCCGACGGGCGTCGCGGGTAGCCACCCAAAGCAGACTTACCTCCCTTGTCCCGGGAAGGATTGCTGCTGGCCAAGGCCACTGGAAAGGCAAAAGCCAGACCCTGGGCACAAGTGGCAACAGCCACAGGCCGCCCGCACGGAACGGGCCCTGAGCAACGTAGCCCTGTCATTTCAGGGTAGCTTGCCAGGAGGTGGCCGGGCAGGGCAAAGCTTTGGATTCGTGATATCCGCTCTATGCCAAAGCCGGCTACTTGATAGAAGTCTTAATTTTTTCCTCAGAGACAATTTACATGCAGAAAACGCAGGTCCCATGAGGGAACCCAGTCAACTCCTTTGCACTAGGTAAACAAAACTGAATGCTATTGGCCAGCAGGGGGTTTTATAGGCTCAGGTGAGGACGGGTCATGGGAGGGGCCAGCCTATCCCTGATGCTTTTGCATCTGTTTTGCCTAGTCACTCCTGATAGGACGACATAAAACCCACGTGTCATTTAAGAAGAGCTGCGTCTGTCAGTGAACGTAAGAGAAATAAAAAGTTTTGCCTTCAGTTATACTTTGAGGGCCAGTACACACCATAGAAACACAGTCTTGATGCGTTCCAGATGCTTTTTAGCATGCACATTTTTAATGTGTTCCAGTGCATTTTTGATGCAGTCTAGTGCATTTTTCCCCATCTTTTTTCTTAACCTTAAATAAGGACATGTGTGTTGCAGTGCTTTTTTGGTGTGTTAAGGCGCGTTCTGCTGCGTTCCAATGCGTTTTTGATGCGCTTTACAGTGTTCCAGTGCAGGAAAAATGCAGCATGTTCTACTTTTTTTTCTGGAACTGGAATGCACTGGTGTGAACTATGGCACTGAAAACCATATAACCTACTTTCCATGTGTTTTTGATGCAGGAATAAAATGCACTGGACTGCATGTGGTATGAACTGTCTCTAAGAGCTTGTTCACACTAGCAGTTCAGGGGCAGTAAGGCTGGATTCACACCTAGGCATTTTTAGTGCTTTTTGCAT
Source organism: Glandirana rugosa (assembly GCA_018402905.1). Lineage (NCBI taxonomy): Eukaryota > Metazoa > Chordata > Amphibia > Anura > Ranidae > Glandirana > Glandirana rugosa. The sequence goes on from BLSH010375649.1 coordinate 1,788,345, forward strand.
TTTGCAGATTTGCACTACAGAACGTGTTCCATAGGAAACCATGTTAAATGGACTGCAGTGCAAATCTGCAAAATCCACAAAGCACTAAAAATGCATAGGTGTGAATCAAGCCTTACAAGCTGCAGAGGCATCGTCTGGGGATGTACAGGAATTACTGTATACCCCCTGGCCCTTTGCAACAGCCCGGCAACTGCATGCAATGCACACGGTTGCAGTGCAGGGTTCAAGACTTTAACCACTTGCCAACCAGCTCATGCAGATATACTGCGGCAAGCTGGTCGGATAGCGCGAACCGATGTACCTGTACGTCAGTTCATGCATGTGCATGTCGCCGGGTACATGTTGCCAGGTACAGAGGCAGAACGGGGATCTGCCTTTGTAAACAAGGCGGATCCCCGTTCTGCCAGATGACATGGCAGAGATCTACTATTCCCTGTGTTAGGGAACAGCGATCTTTATCATGTCCTAGTAAGCCCATCCCCCTACAGTTAGAACATACCCAGGGAACACAGTTATTGATCGCCCCCCAGTGTTAGCCCCTTCCCTGCCAATGTAATTTATACATTGATCACTGCATTTTTATAGCACTGATCAATGTAATAATGTCACTGGTCACCAAAAAGTGTAATTTGGGGTCAGATTTGTCCACCGCAATGTCGCAGTCCCGCTAAAAATCACAGATCACCGCTGTTACCAGTAAAAACAATTTAAAAAAAGTCCATAAATCTATCCCATAATTTGTAGACACGATACCTTTCGCGCAAACCAATCAATATACTCCTGTTGCGATTTTTTTTTTTTTTTTTTTACCAAAAATATGTAGAAGAATGATGAATACATTTTGTTTTTGGATATTTATTATAGCAAAAAGTAAAAAAAAAAATGTATTTTTTTTTTCAAAATTGTCGCTTTTTTTTTTTTTGTTTATAGCGCGCAAAAATCAAAACAGCAGAGGTGATCAAATACCAAAAGAAAGCTCTTTTTGTGGGAAAAAAAGGACGTCAATTGTGTTTGGGTACTGCGCCACACGACCGCGCAATTGTCAGTTAAAGCGACACAGTACCTGCATCACAAAAAAAATGGCCTGGTCATTGAGGGGATAAAACCTTTCCGGGCCTGAAGTGGTTAAAAGCAGCTGTGAGGAAGGGATACAACGCCTCCTCGCCACCTGTCAAATGCTCTCTGAAGCTCTGCAGAGATCAAAGCATGTGTGAACTGACTCTAAAAAGGTATTTGGACCACAGTTGATGATAAAAAGAATAGGCACCCAAAGATTGGGTTTATACAAAGATTTTACACATTGTTTTTACCTCTATCTGCTGAAAATCATTAACGGACACAGTGAAGATCTCTCGTGTACGCTAGCAATCAAAGTCAAAATGTCATGTATTGTCAGAAATATTTACATTTCTGTAAAACAAGCTAGCTAACACTAGAAAACCTTGTTAAAGTTATTGAATAAACTAGGCAAACCCCCATATACATTGTGCAAATCCAGCAGCTCTGTTTTATAGCTGTGTATGGTATTTAGGAAGGAACGCGTGGGGGAGAGCATTGAAAGAATAATAAAACACAGGGAGTCCTCTCTGGCATAGAAGTCATAGAACTGTCAGTAAAGTGATTGGAAGCTGGAACAGTAGCCAAATGATACCTTAGTAGCAATACAGATCAAACTGAAGACAGAACAATGTGATAAATTGTATCGTATTCCTTATTATATCATTTCTATTAGTTTATTCACTTAAAGTGTTACTAAACCCAGTAATGAGTTAATCTGCCCCCCCCCCATAGTGCCCACAGCTTATAAATCTTCTTTTTACATTATAATACTGCCACTATATACCTTTTGGGAAGATCTGTATGCAGTGTAACCTCGGATTGTGAGTAACGTAGTTAACGAGCTTTTCGCAATACAAGCAATTTTTTTTTTTTTTAAATCTGACTTGGTTTGCAAGTGGTGTCTCACATAATGAGCAGAATTTAGCCTTTTTGCATGCAATACCACATGTGGCCAGAGAAGTGGTGGCACAGTGAGCATTGAAGGTGGCCGGAAATACTCGGCATTCCTCAGAAATACCTAAAGTGTAAACACTTTACGAGCATATCCGAGTGATTCCGACGTCTTAGGAGCTCACCAGTGCCACCTCTTTTCTGGCCACATGCAGTGTTGCATACACCAGGCGCCCCCAGACATGTGGCCACATACAGTACTGCATAGACAAGTAGTGCCTGTGGAACGAATTAACTGAGTTAACATTGTTTCCTATGGGGAAACATGCTTTGATACATGAGTGCTTTGGATTACAAGCATTCTCCTGGAACGGAGTATGCCCGTAATCCAAAATTCCACTGTACCATGGTTTCCTGATAACCTGCAGTTTGTTCATATCTGTGTGTTCAAGTAGGAGGAGATTTCCACTATAGCCTCTATACATGCCCACATGTGTGATGTCAATATCATGTGACCTGAACAGTTCAACTGACACAGGAAATGTTTTATTCAGCATAAGAGACCAAACTGAGCATGTGCAGGTTTACCACCCTGCTGTGTATTATATGGACTTGCTAAGATTGACAGTGCAGGAGGGAAGGATCTATGCATACAGGATAAAACAGCCTTTTTCTCAAGTCGTCTTCCAGGACGGCACACCTGAGAGATGACTGGTCCCACCTGACAGGAAACACAATCAAGAAAGAGTTCAAAAGCCCCCGCCCCTCCCACTCTCCTCAGTTTTTTGATTGTGTTTCCCCACAGCGAAACAGTTTGTTTTTTTGCTAAGATCCAAGGCTGTGAGCTGAGGGTCTTCCCCTGGGAACCAGACCGCAGGCTTGAGTGGCTGGAGGGTCAGGTGGGGTCTCCGTTACTCCTCCCAGGGGGGCTATTCCCCAGACCGGTAACGGTCTTAGGGGGGGCAGCAGGACTGGAAGAGCCCCCCCAGAGAACTGAAGGACCCTGGGCACAGTGGGGTGGCCAGAAACTTCAGGGACCATTCCCCCCCTCCCTCTTCTTACCTGGCTGGGTTGTCAGGGATTGAGCAGTTCCGCCTAGTCTTAAAGCTCACTCTACGAGGTCTCTGGTGACTTCCTGGGCAGAAAAGGCCGGAGCATCGGTGGACCAGATCTGCAGAGCAGCAACATGGGCAAACTGGAACACCTTCCTGGGGCATTACAAGGTTGAACTTCTGTCCCCTCAGGACCTATCCTTCGGTAGGAAAGTCCTACAGGCTGTCGTCCCGCCCTAAGGTAGGCCTGAGCTTCTTGCTTCTCTCTCAGGTGTAATGTCCTGGAAGACGATTTGAGAAAATAACCAGTTACACTTACCGGTAATGGTGTTTCTGGGAAGTCTTCCAGGACGGCAGGCCTACTTCCCACTCGATCTTGTGGTAGGATTATCTATGTTATATGAAACTCTGTTTGTCAGCTCTCATGCACTGGTGTGGGTCAATACTTTTGCACAAAACTGAGGAGCATGGGAGGGGCGGGGGCTTTTGAACTCTTTCTTGATTGTGTTTCCTATTAGGGGGGACCAGTCATCTCTCACATGTGCCGTCCTGGAAGACTTCCCAGAAACACCATTACCTGTAAGTGTAACTGGTTATTTTTTACACAATGCTGAGGATTAACTCCTTAAGTTCCACGAGTATAACAAGCATGCTATGCTGCATATACAGACTGATTTTGATGGTTTAGTAACACTTTTAGGCTGGGGTCACACCTATGCGAATTGGATGCGACTTAAACCGCATCCAATTCGCAGGACACTTGAAAACACATTGTTTTCAATGTGTCCGGTTCACATATATGCGGTGCATTCGCACTCCGCATTGCACAAAAAACGTGTGCCTTTTCTGTGCGGTGCGAATTCCCAGCCCGTTGTGTTCAATGGGAGCGCATCTGACACTGAGATGCACTTCGCACTGAACGGGGATATTTTCCCTGCTCGCGGCCCCTCCTCCTCCCTCCCCCCGCAGCTGCTGTGCTGTGGGAACAGACAGGAGCCGCCGAGCGGTGGCTCCGCCCCTTCCCAACAACAGACAGACTGGAATTCGCACCGGACTGGTGTGAATCCAGCCTAAATGTTAAGTTCACTTTTTTCTTTTCTAAATCAAATCAAGTTGAATCGTGGACAAGATAATCGTAATCTCATTGAATCGTGAGACCAGTAAAGATGCACACCTCTAATAGGCACTGATGAGGCGGCACTGCGAGCACGAATAGGTGGCACTGATGAGAAGGCACTGATAGGCAACACTGAAGGGCACTGATAGGCGGCACTGGGGAAGGCTAGTAAAGGATCAGTGCTGGAGGCACTGCCAGATGTCCTGGTCTGGAGAAGGATCAGTTATCTCCCTCTCTCCCCCGAGACACTGTAAGGACTCTTTTACACAGGCACTCTGCTTTGCTCAGCAGGGGATCGATCTGCTGATCCCTGCTAAGCAGGAGAATGACAGGTCCATCTCCACTCACTGTGCTGAGATGTACCTGTCAGAGCCCCCGTTGTCCTCTATGGGGAGATCAAATGAAAACGGGCCGCCTGTCCGTTTTCATCCAATCCCATCTCATCCGATCCGCCGGACGGATGGAAAATAGGGTCTCCATCCATCTGAATTTCACTGACCTGATCAGATCAGATCGGATAGCAGCGGGTGTCAGCGCACAAGTCACCAATGACATCCGCCGCCCCATAGGAGTGAATGGAGGGGCAGGCGGACCTGATCGGAAAGCCTGTGTGAAAGGGGCCTAATACCTGATTTGGGACTTTCATGTGTGACTGCAGTTATAAGGATTTAGTGTGAAGATTGTCCTCCTATTGATTGCCATTATCATTTTGGACTATCTTGTGGCCTTTAAATCCCTCTCCTGTTCAAGTTATTCAGCAATAAAATTCTAAACAAACATCCCGTGTCTTTGGCAGGCAGCCTTTGTACTAGCAAGGGAGACCTGGGCACATTCTCAGTGGCCCCTTTGGGGGTGAGCACTACATATAAATTAAAAGCAAACTCTGCAGCCATGGTTCCACATTTACAGTAACAGTAAGGCAAATATAACATGATTTACTAAAAATGTATGCACAGCACTACTACAGTTTTGTTATACGAGGGTTGATTCACTAATACTGGAGAGTTCAAAATCTGGTGCAGCTGTGCAGAGCAAACCCAATCCACTTCCAGGTTTTATTGTCAAAGCTTAATTGAACAAGCTAAAGTCAGAAGCTGATTGGCTGCCATGTACAGCTGCACCAGATTTTTCACTCTCCAGTTTTAGTAAATCATCCCCACTGCGGCATACAGTGCAGGAAGACTAATGAGATATTTGTATCTTTAGGTATCCTTGTGTTGAGAACTTGGAACAATAGCATAGCTCACAACTGTCCCTGATTTGGAACAAAGTCCCTCTGTCCCTCATTCCTCCTCATTTGTCCCTCATTTTGGTCTGATCTATATAGTCGTATATAAAATGCACTATTTATCTTTCAAAAAGTGTTTTCCAGTGCTAAATCTTTCATCCAATTTCTAAATTTCTGCATTTGTAAATTCCAAAAGCCAATATAGGGATAAGGCCCCATACACAGGGACGTTTTTTACTGCCGCGTTTTTGAGCGTTTTTTGCAGCTCCCCATTTTATTCAATGGCCCCATAAAAACGCTGAAGTTTTTGAGCTGTAGATGGAGTCGGCGTTAGCGAGCTGAAAGCAGAACCCACGGCCATCGCGTTCCAAAGCTGCAGCGTTAGAGCAGTTTTGACGCTGAGCCAGCAAAACGCTCATTAACGCTCACTAATGCGCATTAACGCCGTAGCGACGTTAACTGGCGTTTTCAGGTTAAAAAATAACAGAGGAATGTTTTTTTTTTGTTTTTTTTTAACAAAACGCGACATAGTGCTGACGCTCATTAACGCCGATTTTTTTTCCCCTGACGTCGGGCCCAACGTTACAGCTTATTTATTTAATACGCCCGTGTGTATGGGGCCTAAGTGGTAAAAATAAGCACTTGTGGGTTTAACTAATCATTTTTTTATGTATAATTCTCCTTTAAGGGGGCGTGGCAGGGGGTGTGCCCTATGCCCACATACTTTTGCTAATAGGTGTCCCACGTTCCCATCTCAAAAAGTTGGGAGGTATGCAATAGGTTTTCCTTATAAGCACAAGTTCAGGTCTAGTGTAATAATGACTATAAGGATCCAACAAATAGGAAAGCAATGGCTAGACTGTGGGCAGTATGAACCAAACTTGTCAGGTTTGCTTGGATGGTCATACCAAAGAAATAAGAATGCTCTAGGCCCAATTACAGCCTTGGTTCTTTGATTCCTAACGTTTTATATTGCCACAAAACAAGTACCATATACTCAAGCCTTTTTATGTAGGCTACAGGTGTTTGCTTTTTATTACACTAAATTGAAGTGCTAAAGGCTAATTCACTTTTTTTCAGCTCCCGTATGAACTAATATACCATTAATGTACCTTTGTTGCAGAAAAGTAAAAGCTTTCTATAAACTTTTAGAACAAGGCCTTACCTCAGTCCTGGTGTGGTAAGACACTACACAATTAGATTGTACAATCTCTGTACAATTTCCTTTAGATTTACCAAAACTATGGATTAGGATATCCTACCAATGGCGTAACTAGAACCTTCAGGGCCCCATTGCAAGAAACCATAAAAGGGCCCCCTGACCCCCGTCTGGGACGCTTCCCTCCAAGCTCAGTGGTGGAGCCTGGTGGCGACCTTTGTAAACCTGGTAGTTCTGCCACAAGTGTCAGTAGTTTTTTATTTTTCTTATTTAACCACTTGCCGACCGCTAGTTGGCTCCGCTTCAAAGATCGCTGTCTATAAATGCGATCCGCGCAGCCGCGGTTGCTGGCGGGCCCGCGCCGCTGCCGGCGCTCTCTCATGCCCGCCGCACTCTGCCTGAGTGTGGCCGCGGGTCGGGCGATGTCGATGTCCGCCGGCAACCTGCGATCGCCTTCTAGAGAGGGAGAACGGGAAACCGCCGATGTAAACACTGCGGCTCCCCGTTCTGTCAGTGGGCATGACAGTAATCTACTGATCCCTGTGATTGGGATCAGTTAGATCTGTCATGCCCCTGCCAGCCCAGCCCCCTTAGACCACGCCTAGGGTACGCAGTTAACCCCTTAATTGCCCCCTGCAGGTGAACCCCTTCCCTGTCCGTGACGTTTATACAGTAATCAGTAGATATTTTTAGATCTGATCGCTGTATAAATGTCAGTGGTCCCAAAAAAGTGAAAAAAAATGTCCGATATATCCACTGCAATATTGCAGTCCTGATAAAAATCTCAGATCGCCGCCATTACTAGTAAAAAAAAAATAAATAGTAAAAATGCCATAAATTCTCAGTTTGTAAATGCGGAAACTTTTGCGCAAACCAATCAATATACGCCGATTTGAGATTTTTTTTTTTTACCACAAATATGTAGAAGAATATATATCGGCCAAAACTGATGAATAAATTTTGGTTTATATATATATATATATATATATATATTTTTTTTTTTTTTATATTATAGCAAAAAGTAAAAAATATTATTATTTTTTTTTAAATTATCGCTCTTTTTTTTTTTTTATAGCGCAAAAAATAAAAACCGCAGAGGTGATCAAATACCACCAAAAGAAAGCTCTATTTGTGGGGAAAAAAGAACATCAATTTTGTTTGGGTATAAAGTCGCACGCCCACGCAATTGTCAGTTAAAGCCACGCAATGCGAATCGCAAAAAGTGCTCTGGTCTGGAACGGGGTTAAATCCTTCCAGGGCTGAAGTGGTTAAATTATGAATTATTTTTACCTTTTTTTATTTATATTTTTAACAATATCATTTTATTTTTACAATTTTTTTTTTAGGAGCCGCGTTGGGGGCTTTGGTGAAATATCAGACCTCTGATGTTTCACCTTTGAGGCAGAGAAAGGAGATTGAGGACACAGCCCTCAATTTCCATCTCTGCATCCTCAGCTGCACAGAATGAATGGACAGGAATAGCTCTTGACAGAGATTCCCATTCATTCACAAGCTGAAGCATAGTAAACACAGTTTACCATTCCACAGTTATCAGTGAACCGGATCGATCACTGACTGTATTCATTCAGACAATGAAGGGTCCGGTAAATGACACGTTTACTGGCTCCTTCCCTGCTCTCCATCCTAACAGCATCCCCAGCAGAGGGCGGTGGAAGAGGGGAGGGCATAAGCTGACAGAGGGGATGAGGGGGGTCTGGAAAGAGCACAGTCGGGCAGGAGAACACAAAGGGGGACAGCAGAAAGAAGCTGGATAGGAGGAGTGGCATGGGCGACTGCATATAGAGGAACAGGTCTCCATTTTCCAGCTGCGGAATGCCTGCGGGAGAGAGAGGGAGAAGAAGAGAACTGGCCATTCGGCAGTGGCAAGAGGAAAATGGGAAGATTGATTCCTCTATATGCACCCCCCACACCTCTCCTCCTATCCAGGTGGATCGCACAGGCCCCATGGAGCATGAGGCTGGGTCACAATTGTGACCCCTGTAGATACACCTCTGGGACCCATCCATCTATCCATTCACACTGTATCCAATCAGGTAGGCCCTTGAACTACATCAGGGGGGTCCAACTTGATGCCCCAGAGAGTTTAGCATGCAGCCTGGGCCTGTCTGGAGGAACACCAGGGATGCCGTGCAAACAAAGCAGTCGTGGCAGCCTACATTGGCCAGCCAGGCAAATGCACGCCTGGAGAGATGGTGGGGATGCCGTGCATACATAGTTGATGGGTGCAGGGTGTGTGTGCGCGCTAATGAGGTCAGCTGGTAAACTCCTGTCTTAACAGTTTTCACATCTCAGGATCTACTTACCAGAAAGTCATGCATTTTTATGGCACACACTAGGAGGTAAGGCTTTGTTCTAAAAATCAAGTTTTTATTTTTCTGCAACAGTAGTACATTAATCGTATATTGTATATTTGGAGCTGGAACTTAAAAAAGAAAGATGAACTTAGCCCAATACATGTCTCTGTTGTTAATGAACTCTGTTGTGAACCTTTCTGCTAAATGATGTTCCTTTGCACAATGTGTTAAAAAACGCATTATATCTGCTCACCTTGTTACGCTGACATGGATCTTGCCACCTTCAAAAGTATGAAACCAACCCTGCATTAGAATAGCCCATTGTATTCCAAAAGCAGCAAGCAAAAAGTTGAAGGCAACACTGCCAAAACCATATAGCTTCAGGAAGGTCATCAGGAAGCCAAAGCCAACAAAGATCATGACATGGACATCTTGAAAGCCTAAAGTGGAAGAGAAAAATCACAATGATTAGACTTGTTGGCTCTCTGTGATAATGTCTCTAGACACAAATTGATATAACAATTGTGCGAACAAGAAACTTTCCCTAATAACCAGCTTCATGTAAATATGTCAGCATTATCTAAATCATACTAAAGCCAGCCATAGATAGGTAAGAATCTCGACCAGTTCAGCAGGGACTGGCCAAGATTGGAACCATCTGTGGGCAGGCTGATTGTATGCTGATCAACTGTCTCCATCACAGTCTCCCTTACATCAACTGTCTCAGAGTACCCTTTACATCGACTGTCCCCATCAGAGCCCCCTTACATCAGTTGTCCCCATCAGAATGCCCTTTACATCGACTGTCCCCATCAGAGCCCCCTTACATAAGTTGTCCCCATCAGAATGCCCTTTTTATCAACTGTCCCCATTAGTCCGCCTTGCATCAATTGTTCCCATCAGATATGCCCTTACAACAATTGTACCTATCATGCTCCTTACATCAACAGTCCATTTTAGAGTCCCTCTTACATCAATTGTAATGGCCTTTACATCAACTGTTCCCTTCATAGTCCCCCTTATATCAATTGTCCCCATCAGAATGCCATTTACATCAATTGTTCCCATCAGTAATCCCCTTACATCAATTGTTCCCATCAGTGTCCCCCTTACATCAATTGTTCCCATCAGAGTCCCTGCTTACATGAGTTGTTCCCATCAGAGTCCCCCTTACATCAACTGTTCCCATCAGAGTCCCCCTTACATCAACTGTTCCCATCAGAGTCCCCCTTATATCAACTGTCGCCATCAGAGTCCCTCTTACATCAACTGTCCCCATCAGAGTGCCCTTTACATCAACTGTCCCCATCAGAGTCCCCCTTACATGAATTGCCCCGATCAGAGCCCTCCCCTTACATCAACTGTCCCCATCAGAATTCCCCTTACATCAACTGTCCCCATCAGAGTCCCCCTTACATCAATTGCTCCATCATAGTCCCCCTTACATCAACTGTCCCCATCAGAGTCCTTCTTACATCAGTTGTTCCCATCATGCTCCTTAAGTAAACTGTCCCCATCAGAGTCCCCCTTACATCAATTGTTCCCATCAGTAACGCCCTAACATCAAATGTCACCATCAAAGTGCTACTTACATCAACTGTACTCATGGTTCCGTGGATGGACTCTTAGACATCTGGGGGGAACACAACTATAATCTAGGGGGGGCACAGCCCACCCTAGCACCCTCCTAGATCTGGGCCTGCTCTGCACGAAGTATACTCTCATGTGCACGGACGCAGATGACCCTGCCCACATGTGTCTAAATGCATAATTTTAAAACCGAATGTTCAGCTAAATACTGTACATTATGGGTACATCAAAACAATGTCTTCACTTCTGTCTTCTATTCATTGTCTTATAGTTCCTCTTCCTTCTAGAACAGCCACAGCCTGAGTAGAAAAGCCTGAGAGTGCATTTTTTATTATTTTAACAAATAAAGCAACGGCACGGTAGACTTCTCATCAGCATCATCATGTCCAATGCAGGGCCATGACTAAGTCCCGGGGCAAAGTGAAACGCATTGGAAGGAGCGTGGCCTGGCTGGAGCCTGAGCTGAGACTGTCATACACATACACACAGGGTTCTGCAGTGAGGTGTGGCTCGTAGGACCTTTCATTTTCCCATATGACCTTAGGATGGAGGTAAGTAAATCTTTTCTAAGTTCCCTAAACATAAATGCAAGGGAGAATTTTTGGGTTTCCTGGAGTTCTGCTTCAAGAAGGATTCATTGCAATGGTTTGGATTGCCCAATGTATTACATTCTGGATAGTAATACATTCAGTTTTATATTAGTAAATTGTGATTTAACTGTTGCAATTTGAATCACATTAGTTTCTGCTCCAGGCTTGATTTTAACTACCTGTAGTCTCTTTACTATTAAAATCTGCATATCAGGCAGCGTTCAGATGCTGGGCCTGCATGCAGGTGTGCTGTATTTCAAACACGGTAATCAGACAAGGTTTATCCCTCAACTTTCCTTTATTGGTTTTGCTACAATAATTGTGTTTTTTGAACACATCATAAAATGATTCTAACCTTCACAGTCATGTCACATAAGCTGGGCAACGCCTTCATTTTTAGCACGCTGTTCGCAGTTAGGCCCCGTTCGCACTCAGCATATTGTAGCTTGAAGCTCAAACGCTGGAGGAGAAAAAAATCAATTATTCTCTATGGAGTTGGGTCACATATCCACTCCAAGTCGCTTGAAGCCAAACGCCTGAAGCTCAAAAAAGTTCTGCAGCTCAAGTCGTTCAGATTGGTGCTTTTAAGTGTTTTTTTTTTGTTCTATAAAGATGCACGGAAGCGCTTGATTTAAGTGTTTAAGTGCGCTTTGTTGCATGTTTTTGAGCAATTTTCTGCTTGAATGCAATAATTAAAATGAATATAAATAAATGCATAAATAAAAAATCCAACCCTTACCTAATATTAACCCTTAACCCTAGCAATAATAATAACCCCTAACCTAACAAAATACACAAATAAATAGTAATAAATTAATTAATTAACCCCTAACCTTTGAACCCTAACCCTTAATGCATTTGAATCCCCCACCTGGTCATTTTTACCTTCAGGTAAGGGCTCATGTACACTGTTGCTGCTAAACGGACATTTAGGAGCATTTGGGCGTTTTTTTTTTAGCTGCCCCTGAACTCTTCTCTGTTATCCTATCAGTACATTTACACCGTTTTTGACTGTTTTACAGCAGCTGTTTTCAGCTGCAGACGTTTTTTCCTACAGTCAATAAACCCTCCATCATGTTATCCTATGTGTTCATGCACACATAGGCTGTTATCAACTGTTTTTAGCAGTGACATTTTTGAGCTGTAAAAAAAACCCAAGACCTGAGGGTTCTGAGAGATGTTTTTCAGCTGTAAAATCGTTCAAACGCCCAAAAACGCTCAAAAATGCTCAAAAACGTTGATCCCCAATGTTTTTGGATGTTTAAAATCAATTGAAAAAACAACCAAAAAAAAAACGCTGGCCCATTAAAAATGCAAAAAAACCCTGCAAAAACACGCAAAAATGGCGGTAATATAACACTGGTAAAAGCTGAAAAAACTCACTGATAAGCTACTGATGTTTTTTGGACGTTTCCTGTGTGTATTAAGTCTTATAGTTGTTTCCAGGCAGTTGAGCTTAGAGGAATTTACTGGAAAGCAAAAAAAATTCATTCGGGACCGATGTTCAGAGGCATTTGATTTTGGATTAAGTATTACACTTCAGCTCAGCACTTCAGCGAATGCACAAAGCGAAGAACCACAGCAGACTACTGCAAAACACTAAACAGACTACAGGTGACCTGATTCCTCATAGAACTTTTTCATCTCTCATCCAGTCTGCTTCTCAATCTCACGACTCTGTATCATGCACTCCCCACTTTTTCTTCTCACAGTTGCATCCTCTCTCCTTAAAGCGGAGTTCCACCCAAAAATGGAACTTCCGCTTTAAGCACTCCTCGCCCCCTTACATGCCACATTTGGTATGTCATTTTTTGGGGGGAGGGGGGGGGAGTGTGTCCCCAGGTTTCAGAGGGACTTCCTGTCCCTCTTCCCCCTTCTGCCTCTGTGCCACCTAGGCGACTCCTCCTCTCCTCCTAGGTGGCCCCTCCCTCCTGGCAATCTTCTGGGACACGTCACAGGTCCCAGAAGATTGCATGGCCACTAGGGATGTGCAGCGCCACTCGCGCATGCGCAGTGGGTGCCCGGCCGTGAAGCCGGGCTGGGTGCTCACACTAGGAATGGCGGGGCCGTCGGGAGGAGGGGGGAGACGAGCGATGCTCCATGCGGCTCCATCGCTGGACCGGGAGACAGGTAAGTTACAGTTTATTAAAAGTCAGCAGCTACACTTTTTGTAGCTGCTGACTTTTAATAAACAAAAAATGAGTGGAACTCCGCTTTAAACTCTCTCTCCTTCTCCCATCTTCTCTACCCCACAGCTTATATACATCACCCTCACTCCTGTCTTCACCTTATTACTGCATTCATCAGCTCCTGCTAATTCTGAACCCCCATACCAATAAAACCTGCAGGACACTAGGAAGTGTCCCCCCACATAAGTCACACTCCCATATCCCCTCTCTCACCCTTCTACTTCTCCTAACGTCTGGAGATATTTCCCCAAATCCAGGACCGTCATAATTTACCTTTGGCCAGCACACCATCCCATATCCTCTGACAGCAGCCACAATCCACACAATCTGATTTATATTCCTCTTCTGCCTAGAACCAGCCTCCCCTTCTCCTGTGCCCTTTGGAATGCCCGCTCTGTTTGTAACAAACCTACCACCGTCCATGACCTATTTATCACAAACTCCTTCAACCTACTTGCAATTACGGAGACCTGGCTTCAAGATTCTGACTTTCCTTCGGCTGCCCTCTCCCATGGTGGCCTCCTGTAGACTCGGTCCCAGACCTAGTGGACGGGAAGTAGGTGGCTTTGGAATCCTCCTATCCCCTCAAAGCACTTTTCAAGATCTTCATCCACCCCCCTCTCTGCCCATTTGAAGCTCACTGTATTCGTCTATTTTCTCCAGTTTTTATTGAGAATTGCTGTGATCGATCGGCCTCCTGGACCGGTATCAAGCTTCCTTGACGACTTCTCTGCCTGGCTACCTTACTTTCTTTCTTCTGAAATTCCAACAATTATTCTTGGTGACTTCAACGTCCTTGCTAATCTTAACACTCCTGCTACTTCTAAATTTCTGAGGATAACCTCCTCTTTTGACCTAAAACAATGGACACAATGCTTCTACTCACTCTGATGGCAACTGCCTTGACCTCCTATTCTCCTACCTATGCCCTCCATGCAACCACTCTAACATTCCTTTTCCTCTCTCTGATCACCACCTTATTAGTTTCACTCTCTCCTTGTCTTCCTCCTTCTTGCCTTCCAGCTACCAAACAATTACCTGTAGAAACCTTCGCCATCTTAACTCTTCTCTTCTTTTTTTCTGCTACAGATTGTCTCTATGACAAAATCTCATCCTTGCCCTGCCCCAACCTGCCCACTTCTATAACAGTTCACTGTCATCCACCCTAGATATCTCGGGCCCCCTTCACTACACACAGAATCAGGCCCTGACCGCTACAAAAATAGAGCCACGCTCTTGAGCGTCTGTGGCGTAGGACTGAGTCACAGCAAGATTTCAGCCAATATAAATCTGTCCTCCAAAAATACCATTCCTGCCTCCACACTGCCAAACAGACCTACTTTATGACTCATTAACAACCTCTCACAGAGCCCCCATCAACTCTTTTTTCTATCTTTAACGCTCTACTTCGTCCTCCACTACCTCCAACCACTAAATTACTCACCGCCCAGGAGATTGCTAATCACTTTAAAAATAAAATTGATACATCGTCTCGAGATCTACACTTTACAGATATCTCCCTCACCTTACACTTTGTCCTCCTGCACAATCAATACTCTCATTTAACCCAGCTACTATAGAGGAAGTCGCTAAACTTTTTTCTAACGCCCACCTAACCTCCTGCCCCCTGGACCCTGTTCCTTCTCAAATGCTATCCTACACTCTCTAACTCGTATTCAACCTCTCCCTCTCTACTGGCATCTTCCCCAACCCTCTAAAACATGGATTAGTCATTCCCATACCAAAAAAGGCCGCACTGGACCTCACCAATCTAAACAACCTAAGACCCATCTCCTTACTCCCTTTTGCCTCCAAACTCCTTGAACGTTAAGTCTACAACCGACTGAATCTATCAAAAACTGAGCTCATGATATGTCCTCCCCCACATGCCCCTTCCCCTGACTTCTCTGTTAAGATCAATGGCACAACTATTAGTGCGTCCCCACATGCCAGGGTGCTAGGGGTAACCCCAGACTCTGAACTGTCCTTTCAGAACCACATACAATCCCTGTCCAAATCATGCTGGCTCAGCCTACGCAGCACCTCTAGAATATACCCCTTTTTAACCAATGACACCACCAAGCTTCTAATTCACTCTCTGGTTATCTCTCGCCTCGACTACTGCAACTCTCTCCTCATTGGATTACCTTTGCATACATTATTCCCCCTTCAGTCCATAATGAATGCTGCTGCAAGACTCCTCCACCTTACCAACCACTCAGTGTCCTCCACCTCTCTCTGCCAATCCCTCCACTGGCTTCCACTCACCTAAAGAATACAATTCAAAGTACGAACAATAATTTACAAAGCCATCCACAACTCTGCCCCCAGCTACATCTCTAACCTGGTCTCTAAATTCCAACCAAGCCGCTCTCTTTGGCCCTCCCAAGACCTCCTGCTCTCTAGCTCCCTTGTCACCTCCTCCCATGCTCACCTCTAGAACTTCTCCAGAGCCTCTCCCAACTCTCTATCCCAATCTGTCCGACTGTCTCCTAATCTATCCATCTTTAGACGATCCCTGAAAACCCTTCTCTTCAAATAAGCCTATCCTGTTTCTAACTAATACACGGTCTTACTTTCTACATCTCATCCCCCACAGCTATTACCTTTTGTATCAATTGACCCTCCCTCTTAGATTGTAAGCTCTAACTAACAGGGCCCTCTGTTTCCTGTTGTACCAAATTGTGATGTAACTGTACGGTCTGCCTTACTTTTGTAAAGCACTGCACAAACTGTTGGCACTATATAAATCCTGTATAATAATAATAATACTAATTTGAAATGCCAAATGCTTGTAAATGTGGTTAAACGCGGTAACTCGCATGTAGGATCATTTCGTTTAAAGATGTTTTTCATTTTACAGAAAAAAAAGCTCTTAGACATGAAAGTGGCATGTAAACGCGGCTAAACCGACATTTTTAAACATCGGTTTCTAGCTGTCAAGTTAAATTGTTGAGGAGAGGTTGTCAAACGTCCCATGTACATTAAGTCTAATGGCCCTGTGCACACGATACAACGGTCGTACAACAGGTTGTTGTACGATAATCGGACCGTTAGTACGCGCAATTGCAACAGCTGACGTTCAACAGTCGTACAACAGAAGTTGGCTGAGCAGAATAGAAAACTTTTGTTGGCCAACAAGCCGTTGTATGACTGTTGACTCGTGTGTACAGAAGTTGGCCCAACAAAAGATGTACGTGCAAAACGCGCATGCTCAGAAGTCAGGAACGCCCGGAAGTGTTCGGTCGTGTAAACCTACGTTCCAAATTCATAAATCACATTCACCTGAACTTCCTCTTTAGACGCTCGTAACACATCACTACGTTCGGCTTTGACGAACGATAATTCGACTACCGTCAGTACACTGGACACAACCGCCAACAGACGATTTTGGACAAAAATCGAACGTGCGATTGTACGACCGTTGCGTGTGTACGAGGCATTAGTCTAAAATAAGGCTTACCTGTAGGTAAAATGAATATCTCCTAAACCTTCACAATTTAGGAGATATTCGCGCTGCATGCAGCCGCTGACGCCAGTGGCACATGTGTTCTGAAGGTCTGGCGGATTGTGCTGGAAATTCAGAGCCCCTTGCCAGAACGGAGGAATCCTACGCACATGCGCGGGAGTGACATCATCGCGGCTCCGGCCACTAACCGCACCGGGGCCAGCGAACGCAGAAGAAAGGCATAGGAAACATGTAAGCCCCCTCAGCAGTTACCGGACGCGCTGTAGGGGCCTCGTTCTAAGGTAAGTATTTCATAATGTACTAGTATGCGATGCATACTAGCACATTATGATATTGTCTTGCGGGGTTTTTTTTTTTTGTTTTTGTTTTTCAGCGGTTTACTACCACTGTAAAGTGTTACTAAACCCAGGAGCCTGCATTCACTATATCTGGTCTTCCACAGTACACAGAACATGGAAATGCAATTATTTTAGTAAATATAAACTGCTAAATGCCTTTTCTCATTGGTAGCATATAGCAGTCTTGTGACTTCTATCAGTGACCAGCCAATCACTAGTTAAAGCTTGTAGGAGGAGTTTTCTGGCTGTCCTTTGAGACTGCAGGACCCCTGACCCTCTGTCTGGACAGTGCTGATTGGCCCTGTGCTCATCACATGCACCCTCTCAAAAAAAGAAACTCTCTAGCAATACACACCAAACTGAGCATGTGCAGCCTGACTCCATAGTCTGTGTTATCAGGAATTTTTTAGGAGTCAGTGGAAGGAGGGGAGAATAAGAGAAGACAGGATCAAACAGCCTTTTTACACAATGCGGAGGATTAACCCCTTATGTTCCACAGTGAGTATAACAAGCATGCTTTACTGCATACACAGACTGATTTTACTGTTGTGGGTTAAGTAACACTTTAACCCCTTACAAAAAAAGTGAATAAAAAAATAAATAAAAGCGAATGAAAAAGCTGAAAAACAAATTAAACAGGTGATATTTTTCTCTATTGACTAATTTAAAAAAACGCCAAAGCTCAAAAATGCTTTAAAAACGCTGCACACAAACGCTCGAAAAAATGGTCAAAAATGGGACGTTCTGGTGTGAATGCAGATTTACTGACATGCAAAATCCAACAGAAAAAAATGCACGAAGATCCAGATACCCTTGACCTTAACCTAAAGCTGGTCAGAGATGGGCAGATCACAAGCAAACAAAAAAAAATTCCCAGCACACTTACCAGTTAGTCTGCAAAAAAAATTGACTCTGTCTAACCATTTACGTGAAAAACAGAAGCTGTAGTTGCACACATTTGCAAATATAAATGGAAGCCGAAGTGCCTTTCTGAGGCTCCTTTTGTATACTGCGGTTCTAACTATATACAGTATATTAGTCTCCATGTTGGAGCAAATTTGGCAATAGATAAATTAAAGGACTTGTAAAGGCAGAAGGTTATTTATCTTAATACATTCTATGCATTAAGATATAAAAAAAAACTTGTGTGTAACAGACTCCACAGCACCCCCTAATTACTTACCTGAGCCCCATCTCTCTCCAGTGATGTCCACGAGTGTCTTAGACGTCCAGGACACTTCTCCTGATTGGCTGAGAACCAGCAGCGGTGCCATTGGCTCCAGCGGCTGTCAATCAAAGTCAGTCAGCAAATCAGGGGAGAGAGGGGGCGGAGCCGGGTTGGGGCTCCGTGTCTGAATGGATATACAGAGCTGACTCGGCTCAGGTGCACCCCATAGAAAGTTGCTGGCTGAGGGGGCACTCAATGAGAGGGAGAGGCCAGGAGAGCAGAAGATGGACCTGAGAAGAGAAGGATTCGGGCTGTGCAAAACCAACTGCACAGAGGGGGTAAGTATGACATTGTTAAAAAAAAAAATAAGCCTGTAAAATCACTTTTCGGGCAGGTATGACTGGAGGGAGTCCACTCCTCAAAGGCACAGGGACAGACTGGACTCCAAGCAAGAGCAAAATGGCAGCTGAAGGCGTCCAGTGTGTCCCATGCCAAATCCAGCCAACAAGCTATACAAAAGGATGATACCCACCCCAGTCTGTAGCTAGCCTTTGCAGTAAGGTGCACATGGAAAAGGCAAAGGCAACGCACAGTTATTAGTTATTAGGGTCAAACCAACAACCGTTTTTGACTGTAGTCACTATGGTTGTCCATTTGCCCCTTTTAACTGTTAGAAACTCGAACAAGGTTCCAAAATCCAAGTATTGAGATGGAAATGTTTTCTCAAATTAACAAAATTCTGCTTAAATTTATTTTTATTAGTGCAATTTTTCATGATTACAATTCAGTAGGGGGGCCTGTATTCGGCTAGCAAAACCAGAGTACAGAATTCAATAACAGTGATCCACATAGTCAAAGACGTGAGCTAGTAAAGGTATAACCTTAACAAGCAGGGCACACAGCAGTCAGCATGAGGCTCAATCATCCAAGAATAGGCAACCCTTCCACGTATATACATACAGTATCTCAAAAAAGTGAGTACACCCCTCACATTTTTGTAAATATTTTATTCTATCTTTTCATGTGACATCACTGAAGAAATGGCACTTTGCTACAATGTAAAGTAGTGAGTGTACAGCTTGTATAACAGTGTAAATTTGCTGTCCCCTCAAAATAACTCAACACACAGACCTTAATGTTTTAACCTCTGGCAAAACAAAAGTGAGTACACCCCTAAGTGAAAATGCCCAAATTGGGCCCAATTAGCCATTTTCACTCCCTGGTGCCACCTGACTTGTTAGTGTTACAAGGTCTCAGGTGTGAATGGGAAGGAGGTGTGTTAAATTTGGTGTTATCGCACTCACTCTCTCATACTGGTCACTGGAAGATCAACATGGCACCTTATGGCAAAGAACTCTCTGAGGATCTGAAAAAAAGGATTGTTGCTCTACATAAAGATGGCCTAGGCTATAAGAAGATTGTCAAGAAACGCTGTATGGCAAAACTCAGAACAGGTATTGCCATGATCGTTCAAAGAAGTTAAGTGCACGTGCTCAGCGTCATATCCAGAGGTTGGCTTTGGGAAATCGATGTATGAGTGCTGCCAGCATTGCTGCAGAGGTTGAAGGGGTGGGGGGGTCAGCCTGTCAGTGCTCAGACCATATGCCGCACACTGCATCAAATTTGTCTGCATGGCTGTCGTCTCAGAAGGAAGCCTCTTCTAAAGATGATGCACAAAGCCCGCAAACAGTTTGCTGAAGACAAGCAGACTAAGGACATGGATTACTGGAACCATGTCCTGTGGTCTGATGAGACCAAAATAAAGTTATTTGGTTCAGATGGTGTCAAGTGTGTGTGGCGGCAACCAGGTGAGGAGTACAAAGACAAGTGTGTCTTGCCTACAGTCAAGCATGGTGGTGGGAGTGTCACGGTCTGGGGGCTGCATGAGTGCTGCCGGCACTGGGGAGCTACAGTTCATTGAGGGAACCATGAATGCCAACATATACTGTGACATACTGAAGCAGAGCATGATCCCCTCCCTTCGAAAACTGGGCCGCAGGGCAGTATTCCAACACAATAACTACACCAAACACATCTCCAAGATGACCACTGACTTGCTAAAGAAGCTGAGGGTAAAGGTGATGGACTGGCCAAGCATGTCTCCAGACCTAAACCCTTTTGAGCATCTGTGGGGCATCTTCAAATGGAAGGTGGAGGAGCGCAAGGTCTCTAACATCCACCAGCTCTGTGATGTCATCATGGAGGGGTGGAAGAGGACTCCAGTGGCAACCTGTGAAGCTCTAGTGAACTCCATGTCCAAGAGGGTTAAGGCAGTGCTGGAAAATAATGGTGGCCACACAAAATATGGACACTTTGGGCCCAATTTGGACATTCTCACTTAGGGGTGTACTCACTTTTGTTGCTAGCGGTTTAGAAATTAATGGCTGTGTGTTGAGTTATTTTGAGGGGACAGCAAATTTACACTGTTATGCAAGATATACACTTACTACTTTATATTGTAGCAAAGTGTCATTTCTTCAGTGTTGTCACATGAAAAGATATAATGAAATATTTACAAAAATGTGAGGGGTGTACTCACTTTTGTGAAATACTGTGTGTGTATATGTGTGTATATATATATATATATATATATATATATATATATATATATATATATATATATATAGTGATATTTGAGGGTTGTTTAGCTCAGTGTAGAGCTTATCAGTGAGCAGAACCCACACCAGTTGTGCAGTTTAAGGGCATGTTGGCCCACTTTTATTAAAGGAAAATAAATACTCCCAACAACAGAACAGTTGCTCACGCAGGGGTATCCATCAATACAAAATAATGTTCAGCCTCCTGGCTCTCTCTAGCAGCATCACTGCTTAGGCTTTATATATTGGTCCTCTTGACCATATGACAGTGTCCCTGGTTTCATGAACAAATGCCATACCTCTGTTAAGACTTCCTCTTTTGCAGCCTTCCTGCTGCTCCAGCCCACAAGCTTGGGCCCTCTGTCAGATTGCACCATGCAAATATGCATGCTTGTGGTGGCTACTCCCTTGTTCCCACATGGACTCCTCGTTAGGGTGGGGCCCAGAACCCTGGCCATGACTCTACAAAAAGACCCACATGCACCTGAACAATCGGTGTGCTGGCTATTTCCAAAACCTGGTCCCTGGATTGGAGATTTCATCCCATCCGGATCACTACAAAATCGCCATGCTCCAGGTCCCAAACCAGATTTTACCAACCACAGAGTAAACTGAAACACGATTTCCTCCAAAATTACACAATCGTCCTGGAGCCCCTCAACCTGCCTTGTTGAGAATCCTGGGCGTCAATCACCATCACAGGGAACCATACTACCACAATATGTGTATATGTGTATATATATATATATATATATATATATACACACACATACACAGACAAATATTTAACATTTCATATTTATTTTAAACTGAATGGGTTGTTTTACAAGGTAAGAGTTCCCATATACGGGCTACAATAAGCCCCGGGGCCAGTGTTGCCAACAGCGTTTTTTACTGGCAAAACAGAAAATTTACTGGCGGAGAACATTTTTTACTGGCAACTTGAAAAATAATAGAACTCCTATTAAAAACGAAGACAAATGATATTTAAACACAACATGGAAACACTGACAATACCCATTTCAAGTAATTTGCTTGATTTACACTTAAAAATTCAGCACAGCATGACAAATTATCAGACCCTGATATTTATAGACAATTGTAAAAATCATTGATTTTTACAAACTGTCAGTAAATTTACTGGCGGTTGGCAACCCTGCCCGGGGCCCCATCAATGTCATCTGCTTGTGATCTGTGGGATTCTCTGTGTATAGTTAGTATTTATTGCTTTATTGCCTTATGATCCACTGTCCACTGAGGCTCGTCATTTCCCAGATAGCAAGGATAAATTGCCACAAATTTGTGGTAATATTGAATTGTAAGTCATGTTAATTTGCTGCACATTTTCACTGGCAAGTTGTACGCTTACAGAACACTTGAAGCACAAGTTCTGGTTGACACTTTTCCAATTTGTAGCAAATTTGCGTGGCAAGTCTCTAGCAAAAGCAAAGTTGCAGTGATGAGTCTAAAGCAAGAGCTCTGCAAGCCACAGTGACCCCCTGCGGTGGGATGACTATTGCACAACATAACTGAACCAGAGCTTTCAGCAGACTTGCAGAATGTTCTCAAAGAAAGTTGATCTGGAGTCATGCAATGCAGACTTGCTGCAATTGTGCAACAAACTTGTGAAACCTGGCAAGTCTAGCAATAGTTTAGCAAGTCATTTTCAAACTTGCAGCACACTTGCTTGCTCTCTGGGTTGATCTTTGCATTGAACAGATGTTTGTCCTTCACCTTATCTTGCAAATCATTAAGGCTTCATGCACACTCACTTACGGTTGCCACGTGTCCCGGATTTGAAACATGTGTCCGGGTTTCACTCCGCCTGAAACGCAGACACATTATTCAGACAGGAATGTGGCTCAGAACAGGGCCTGTCAGGAGGGTGAGGGGGCACTATGCGTGCCACATTACTATTCTCTTTGGCGTGCTTAAAGGTGTCCCAGTCTGTTACAATCCTATAGTGTATACTAGAAAATAAAAATTTGTTCTTCACTGCTAAAGTGTTTGGGTTTGGCTTGAAGAAAAAGTGGCAACCCTATGCACACTGGATGTTTTTTCTGCTACTCCTAAGGGTGTCTGTCAATTTTTCTTCTGCTTCCTTCTTTCCTATGACCTGCATGTTAGCCTACGTGTCTATGCACACCTAGGTATTTAGAGGAGTTTAGAGGCATGAAAAACCCATGCATCCAGGAGCACCTGCATTTTGCCAGAAAAAAACTCTTGATGTGTGTCAAGCGTTAACACTAGGCATATTAAGCACTTGAGCGTTAATTCATTTAAATGTCCACAATATTATAATTACACTTTTTCTGCCAAAATGCCACTGCCAGGAGGAAAGGCATCTAGGAGAGATAGCAAAACATCCAGTGTGCGTGAGGCCTACAAATATTGCAAGAGAAAGCATATTTCTCTAAACCTGTAAAAGTGTGTCCTATATGTCTATCATTTCAAGTGCTATGTGACTACCTACAGTGAGGGAAAACATTATTTGAACCCCTGCTGATTTTGTACGTTTGCCCACTGACAAAGAAATGGTCAGTCTATAATTTTAATGGTTGGTTTACTTTAACAGCGAGAGGCAGAAGAACAACAAAAATATCCAAAAAAAATTATAAATGAGTGAAATAAGTAGTTGACCCCTTCGCAAAACATAACTTAGTACTTGGTGGAAAAACCCTTTGTTGGCAATCACAGAGGTCGGACGTTTCTTGTAGTTGGCCACCAGGTTTGCACACATCTCAGGAGGGTTTTTGCCCCACTTCTCTTTGCAGATCCTCTCCAAGTCATTAAGGTTTCAAGGCTGACGTTTGGTAACTCGAACCTTCAGCTCCTGGTAACTTAATCTGTGCTTCTCCTTGAGCCACTCCTTTGTTGCCTTGGCCATGTGTTTTGGGTCATTGTCATGCTGGTATACTCATCCACAACCCATTTTTAATGCACTGGCTGAGGGAAGGAGGTTCTCACCCAAGATTTCATGGTACATGGCCCCGACCATCGTCCCTTTGATGCGGTGAAGTAGTCCTGTCCCCTTAGCAGAAAACACCCCTAAAGCACAATGTTTCCACCTCCATGTTTCACGGTGTGGATGGTGTTCTTGGAGTCATAGGCAGCATTCCTCCTCCTCCAAACATGGCGAGTTGAGTTGATGCCAAAGAGCTTGATTTTGGTTTCACCTGACCACAACACTTTCACCCAGTTCTCCTCTGAATCATTCAGGTGTTCATTAGCAGACTTCAGATGGTCCTGTACATGTGCTTTCTAGAGCAGGGGGACCTTGAGGACTCTGCAGGATTTCAGTCTTTCACGGTGTAGTGTGTCACCAATTGTTTTCTTGGTGACTATGGTCCCAGCTGCCTTGAGATCATTGACAAGATTCTCCCGTGTAGTTCTGGGCTCATTTCTCACTGTTCTCATGATCTTTGAAACTCCAAAAGGTGAGATCCTGCATGGAGCCCCAGACCAAGGGAGATTGACAGTTATTTTGTGTTTCTACCATTTGTGAATAATCGCACCAACTGCTGTCACCCTCTCACTAAGCTGCTTGGCGATAGTCTTGTAGCCCATTCCAGCCTTGTGTAGGCCTACAATCTTGTCCCTGACATCCTTGGACAGCTCTTTGATCTTGGCCATGGTAGAGACATTGGAATCTGATTAATTGCTTCTGTGGAAAGGTGTCTTTTATACAGGTAACAAGCTGAGATTAGGAGCACTCCCTTTGAGAGTTCTCTTAATATCAGCTCTGTATAGAAGACACCTGGGAGCCCGAAATCTTGTTAATTGATAGGGGATCAAATTTATATTACTCATTAAAATGCAAATCAATTTGTAACTTTTTTGAAATGCATTTTTCTGGATTTTTTTGGTTGTTGTTCTGTCGTTCACTGTTAAAATAAACCTACCATTAAAATTATAGACTGATCATTTTTTTGTCAAACGTACAAAATCAGCAGGGGATCAAATACTTTTTTCCTCACTGTATACATAACAGTAGGTCCACATACAACTGTAACAGAACGCAAGGACCAACTTATGTTTTAAATTACTAATTTCTTGAATGCCCACCCAAACAGCACACATTACTATACAAGTGACAATATGGGACATACAGAATGTACTAAAATCACAATAGCATACCTATAATACATGTGACCAATTACTTTTGCAGGAAGAGTTCTCCATTGTTGGGCTTTACTTCCACATATAATGAATATCTAACAGCACATACAGACGCAATTTACTCAAGCAAGACACTGCATTCAAGGTGAAAGGAAGGTGACCAAGGACCTTAATGGTTTCTAGCTCAAAGTTCTGATAATCATCTCGGATGGTTGTGTTAAGAACAGCAATCAGCAGTTAGATATTAAATCATTAAACACAATTCAATTACAAGGTAACCCTGCTTAAAAGGTAACAGGTCAGAAAAATTAACATGAGCGTGTGCTGCCTAACCACTTCAGCCCCGGAAGGATTTCCCACTTTAGGACCGGAGCCCTTTTTGCGATTCGGCGCTGCGTCGCTTTAACTGACAATTGCGTGGTCGTGCGACGTTGTACCCAAACGAAATTTGCGTCCTTTTTTTCCCACAAACAGAGCTTTCTTTTGGTGGTATTTGATCATCGCTGCGTCATTTCTGATCGCCACTATAAACAAAATAAGAGCGACAATTTTGCAAAAAAAACACAAATTTCTTACTTTTTGCTAAAATACAAATACAAAAAAAAATATAAAAAAACATTTTTTTTCACCGTTTTTGGCCGATTTATATTCTTCCTCATATTTGCGATAAAAAAAATCGCAATCGGTGTTTATTGATTGGTTTGCGCATAAGTGGCCGCATTTACGGATGATGAGAATTAATTTTTGGGGTTTTTATTTTTTTTATTTTTTATTAGTAATGGCAGCGATCTGCGATTTTTAGCGGTACTGCGATATTGCGGCGGACATGTCGGACCATTTTGACACTTTTTTGGGACCATTGCCATTTTTACAGCGATCAGTGCTATAAAAATGCACTGATTACTGTGTAAATGCCATTGGCAGTGAAGGGGTTAACCTGCAGGGGGCGCTCTAAGGGTTAACTGTGTTCCCTGGGCGTGTTCTAACTGTGGGGGGACTGCCCTAGCAGGGGAAGGGAAACGATCACAGCCCTCACAGTTCGCGATCTCGCAGCAGCTGTCAGATGACGGCGATTTGCGCTATCGCACCACTTTGTCGCCGTCAACCTGCGGTTGGCGGTCGGCAATTGCCTAAATACTGTATGTGTATATTGTGACGGTATGCAAGGTGAAGTGGTAGACGGACGCTACCTGTCACCTCATATGTGTTCATATGGCCTGGATTAATCTGGTCTGGATTTTACCCGCCACCGCAACAGGGCTGGTTCCGGTCCAGAGTTTGTGGCCCACTGGAGTCCACCAGCAGGTGGCTTAAATAATCAGGAAGAGATCTCACTTGAGCTCTGACCTGGAACTCAGAGGGGAATCTGAGGGAGCTCTGGGTCTGTTTGAACTTTAAAAAGACAAGGTTTGCACTTTGGCTTATTTTTTGTGGGTGAGCCCCACACCGTATGAGGAAACTGTACTGTTTAGTTTAGTGCCGGACGGCAAGGATTTATTTTCTGTTTTGTTTGTTTGTTTTTAACCTGCAAATCTTTTACCAATAAACCTGGCAAGCCGCCAGATTTTAAAGAAAGTTGCCTGCACGCTGACTATTTTTTCCTCAGGAAAGATGATCCCCACAAGCTAATCTCCCACAATATACACACTCACCGGCCACCAGTACACAACATGAAACCATGGATCCATCCTGCCTTGTATCAATGGTTCAGGCTTCTCCCCTACATGGAAAAATCATCATTGTTTTGCTAGAAAATTACTCAGAATCCCCAAACATTTTATATATATATTGTTTTAGCAGACACCCTAGAGAATAAAATGGTGGTCGTTGCAACTTTTTATGTTACACAGTATTTGCGCAGCAATTTTTTAAACGCGTTTTTTTTTTTTTTAAGAAACTGTTTCATGAATTTAAAAAAAGTAAAGTTAGCCCGATTTATTTTTTTATAATGTGAAAGATGATCTTACGACAAGTAAATAGATACCTAACATGTCATGCTTTAAAATTGTGGAATGGCGCCAAGCTTCAGTACTTAAAGTGGTTGTCAAGGCTTGCAAAAAACACCTGCAAGAGAAAAGCATAATGAGCTAATATGCATCGCATACTAGCTCATTATGAAATGCTTACCTTAGATTGATGCTATTGTAGTGGTCCCTGATCACCGATGTGTCCGTCGTCATCTGGGATCCCGGGCTCCGACCAATCACAGTGCGGACTCCAGCGTTTTGATTGGTAGGAGCCGCACTGACATCACTCCCACGCATGCATACGGGAGCGGTCTCTTACGGCACATTTAGTGAAGAAACGGCCCGGTCGGGCTGTTTCTGCACTGCGCATGTGCCAATAACGTCTGCAGATACAGAGAATATCTCCTAAGCGGTGCAAGTTTAGGAGATATTCCCGGGACCTACAGGTAAGCCTTATTATAGACTTACCTGTAGTTTAAAGTGGTTGTCATGACTTGACAACCACTTTAACAATCTCCATAGACAACGCTTTAACATTTTTTAGAGGTTACAAGTTTAGAGTTAAAGAGAAGGTCTAGTGCTAGAATTATTGCTCTCGCTCTAACGTTTGTGGCGTATGTAACCTGTGTGTATCTGGCTCTGATACCAGCCAGTGCCTCACCAGCCACTCACCCTACCGCACGTCCCTGGATCATGGGTGCAATGATCTGGCTCCAGCAGACTCTTCCTCTAGCTCAGGTCCATTCCAAGATATGGCCCATTAGCTATGGAGCTAAAGGAAGTATCAAGTATAATCGTCTCAAGTCCTATGAAAGCGACAGTACTTTTGCCATTGTGGCAGATAGGACATGTTGTTTTTTTAATTAGGCTCCATTCACATTTAGCGTTTTTGGATCTCGTGTACTGTGGAATCACTGCGATTCCACCCGTGATCTCAAATCACGCTGCAATCGCAAAAGGCATGTTCAGGTGCCATTCATTTTCAATGGCATCTAAAAGGTGGTGTGGTTTTGCTGCGATAAATTGTGATAACCTGCAACCAGTGTTCATTTCGTCCAATAAAATATTTTTGTCGACTAAATTAACCACTTCAGCCTTGGAAGGATTTACCCCCTTCCTGACCAGGCCATTTTTTGCGTTACGGCGCTCCGTCATTTTAACTGACAATTGCGCGGTCGTGCGATGCTGTTCCCAAACGAAATTGATGTCCTTTTTTCCCACAAACAGAGCTTTCATTTGGTGGCATTTGATCACCTCTGCGGTTTTTATTTTTTGCGATATAAACAAAAGAAGAGCGACAATTTTGAAAAAAAAAACAATATTTTTGCTATATTAAATATCCAAAAAAAGTAAAAAAACAAATTTCTTCATCAGTTTAGGCCAATATATATACTTCTACATACTATTGGTAAAAAAAAATCCAAATTGGCGTATATTGATTGGTTTGCGCAAAAGTTATCGCATCTACAAAATAGGGGATAGATTTATAGCATTTTTATTATTTTTTTTTTTTACTAGTAATGGCAGTGATCTGCAATTTTTAGTGGGACTGCAATATTGCAGCAGACAGATCGGACACTTTTGACGTTTTTTTGGGACCAGTGACATTTATACAGCGATCAGTGCTATAAAAATGCACTGATTACTGTATAAATGACACTAGCAGGGTTAACATTAGTGGTGATCAAGGGGTTAAATGTGTTCCCTGGGAGTTGTTTTTAACTGTAGGGGGGATGGGCTGACTGGAGGAGGAGAGAGATCGTTGTTCCCTATCACTGGGAACAGACAATCTCTTTCTACTCCCCTGACAGAACGAGGATCTGCTTTGTTTACACTGGCAGATCCCCGTTCTGCCTCTCTCTGGAGCGATCGTGGGTGGCTGGCGGACGTTGAGTCCGCCGGACCTGCTGGCTGGCTTCTCCATTAGAGAATGTGCGTGCACCCACAGATCGCCGTGTACGCGCCCGACGTACAATGACCCACAACAGTAAAATCGGTCTGTATATGCAAAATAGCAGGCTTGTTATACTCACTGTGGAACTTAAGGGGTTAATGTGTAAAAAGGCTCTTTGACACTATTTGGACAGATCCTTCCCTCCTGAACTGTCTATCTTGGCAAGTCCATATACTACAGTGAAGGTAGCCGTCCTGCACATGCTCAGTTTACTCTCTATTGCTGGAGAGAACATTTTCTGTTTCAGTTGAACTGTTCAGGTCACATGATACTGACATCACACATGTGGGTGTGTATACAGGCTGTAGTGGAAATCTCATCCTACCTGAACACATATCTCTGCACAAACTGTGCAGTTTATCATCTGACCGTGGTATACAGATCAGTGAAAATGATATATATAGTGGCAGTATTTTTTTGTAAAAAGATTTATAAGCTGTGGGCACTGTGGAGGGGCAGATGAACTATTTTCATATTACTGGGTATTGCCTTAATACCATAAATAATAAACATGATATTAGACTTTTACTCCAGGAGTATATAATGAGTTTGGCAATTCTAAAAAAATGCGGAGTTCCACCCTAAAGTGGAACTTCCGCTGGTTGGATTCCTCCCCCCCTCAGGTGTCACATTTGGCACCTTTCGGGGGGGAGAGGGAAGAGGACACCTGTCTTTAGACAGGTGTCCTTTTCCACACTTCCGGGAGTTCTGGCCGGCGGACGCGGCCGCTGACGTCAGAAGCCGGCTCCCTCCTCCCTGCTCGCTCTGCTACTGGCCGCCTGGCCAGTAGCAGAGCGTGGCAGAGCTCGCGCATGCGCGGTAAGGTGCCCGGCGTGAAGCTGTACTGCTTACACGTCCGGGTTCCCTTACCCGCGATGGAGGCGGCTGCACCCGTCCCCCGATCCGAAGATCGGCGGCGGGTGCCGACATCGCTGGAGTCCAGGACAGGTAAGTGTCCTAATATTAAAAGTCAGCAGCTACTGTATGTGTAGCTGCTGACTTTTAATTTTTTTTTTTAGCCCGGACCTCCGCTTTAAATAATGCATTACAATTTAACTAAACCCATTTGATTTTAGTCGACTAAAATGTACTGGAGATTTTAGTCAACTAAAATATGACTAAAACTAAAAAGGAATTTTACTCAAAAGACTATGACTAAAACTAAATTGAAATTTGATGTCAAAATTAACACTGACCGCAACACACGGAACTTGTTGCCCAAAAGAGGCTCCTGCTCCTTTTTTGGGCATTGAACAGTGTTAAATATCGCACTCGTTTTATGCTGCTTTTACTTTTTTAATAAAAAATATTACAACAAAATGACGTTTTATTAGGTATATTATCTATAGCAGTGATTGTTACTTTGTGAGCTGCCTGGCTTTTTCTGTTCATCAGCTATTAGCTAATTGTTAGTGTACTTACAATGTTATCAGTATTGTTAGTGTACAACTCCCATTATTTCCAATGTGGAAGGTCAAAAGGTTGGACACCCCTGGAGTAGAGAATGTTCACTTTGAAAAGTGAACAGTTACTGAGGATAGCTAGAGGATAACTAAGCCCAATAATAACAATTGAATATAGCACAGATTACAGACCTTGGATGTGGTGGCTGCGTTCGTTTTCTTTTTTTTTTTCAAGCTAAGAACATTTTCAGCAAATGCAGAACATGCCTGTTCATCCAGATAGAAATGCAGTGATCCTGTCACTTCCTGTGAGCTGCACCGTAGAATATCATCCTTCCTAGCTATTTTCTGTAATATACCAATTGCCCAGCCCCTTCTATGTAATGGAGATGAAGAGGTACAGACATGTTTGGAGTCAATATCAGGAGAACAGCCTAGGGTGAGGATCATGGCTTCCTCCATAGATACAGTGGAGGAGTATTGTAACCACAAAGAGACAGGAAGTGTGGTGTTTGTAGAATTGCCTGGTGAAAATGAGGCAAAAGAAGCTTGGAAAAAAAAAAGAAAAAGGAATGCAGCCACTGCACCAAGGACTAGTAAGATGCAATATATCACATTTTTGGTTTTGGGTTTAAATACACTTTAACCTCCCTGGCGGTATTCCCTGGTGTGGCTCAGGGTGGAATTTCAGTACCATTAGCGGTAACCCCGAGCCACACTCGGGGTTGCATCGCTGGATCCAGGCTGGGTTACTCACCTTGTCCCCTGGATCCAGCGATGTCCTCCCACGGTGTCAGCGTGTCTGTCCTCCGCCCGATGACTCTGTGTGCCGGGCTCCGTTCCCTGCGAGTGTCGCGTCACACGGGGACGGAGCCCGGCGGGAAATTCAAATAGTGAAACACACAGCACACATACAGTGCATTGTGATCTTACAGATTACATTACTGTATGAAATAATTTCACATCCCCTTTGTCCCTAGTGGTTTGTCCAGTGCCCTGCATGCACTTTTATATAATAAATGTCATTCTTTCTGCCTGGAAACTTGAGAATGTCCATAGCAACCAAAAAGTGTCCCTTTACGTCAAAAGTGTTTTTTGATCAGCTGGAAAACACCGATAGTAAATAAGAATGATTTGCAGAATTGAGTGATACTGATTTTTGGGGAAATTTATCATCAGAAACTGAAAGTGACGACAGCGACAATTCTGCAACTCAGCAAATTTCAGTGTTTTTGGTTTGATTACATTATTGAATACATTTTATTACTATTATGCTATTATTTTTAGTTATTTATTATATTATAATTTATGATTTCATGTTTCAAACTTTTTCATACCCGGGATGTCTACTAGACTCTTGTTTGGACAGATTTAAGTGAGCTATTCCTAAGAATTACAGGCCTACAATATAAAACGCCAAATTTCCATGCAAAATAATGGTACCGCTTTCAGCACCAAAAATCTCACATAATCATACCGCCAGGGAGGTTAAAGAAGTGTTAAAGTACCCATTGTTTTTAATGTAAATGATTATTAACTGCTAATAAAACAATCCTCTGGAAAGCAATAGATGATAGCACAAAGACCTCTTTTAGGCATGCAGTTGGAGGGTGATAAAAGGGCTGTGATTTTAGCACCCCACTTAAAGTGATTGTAAATGATCGAACAAACTCCTAAGGCAGTGATGGTGAACCTTGGCACCCCAGATGTTTTGGAACAACATTTCCCATGATGCTCATGCACTCTTAAATGTATCTGAGAGTCATGGGAAATGTAGTTCTCCGGCGAAACGCGTCGGTTACAGCTCCTGCTGAGGTCATTGCATGCTATTTGTGATTTTATTACAACAGCGCTGTATACATCTAATTCTTATAAGTGTTCTATACATTTTAACAAATTTGCTTATGATGGTTTTACACTATGTGCGATTGCTTGGTGTGTCATGTGCTTATGAACTGAGAGACGGCTATTGGAAGTGGAGTCCATCTATACCAAAGTATAGGGATAAGTGAAACGCACAGAGGGGACCTGGTTCTCTATGTGATGTCTATTCACCCCTGCTCTAGTGACTCATTGCTGTATGGTATTTGGGTCCATATTTTCTCATGAACAATGAGTTTCTGGGACTTGAATCTATCACTGCCTTTTTTATCTTGTGCACTTTATGGATATATATTCTACTGTATTTACAATTTAGTGCAGCACTTTTATGTCTGATTGTAAACGATCACCTTGTAAAACAACCCATTCAGTTTAAAATAGAAATGAAAGGCAAAACATTTGTGTATTGATATAAAAAAACATTATAAATACCTTTTTCCCTATTTTTATACATTCCCTCTGCTCTCAGCTGCATAGAGAGGTGGGGGAGGAGAAGCAACAGCACACCAATCTTCTCTGTGAACGGCTGTGCAGGGGGATGTATCAGGACAAGTCTGATCATTGAAGGAGAGCAGGCGGAGTTCCCAGCATAGCTAGAGAACTGACCATGATGTGTCCTTCTGCTTAGTGTGGTCAGTTTTTAATAGGAAAGCAGAGGGATTGGCAAGAACACCAGGGATTTCACACAAAGGAATACAAGGAGAACAGGATACTTTCTCATACATATACATGGTACAGCAGGCACATATCAGGAATATGAAATGTTGGGGTAACAAACGCTTTAACCACTTCATGACCAGGCCATTTTTTGCGATACGGCACTGAGTCACTTTAACTGACAATTGCACGGTCGTGCGACGTTGTACACAAACAAAATGAATGTCCTTTTTTTTCCCACAAATAGAGCTTTCTTTTAGTGGTATGTGATCACCTCTGCATGTTTTTTATTTTTTGCGCTATAAACAAAAAAAGAGCGACAATTTTGAAAAAATAACATTTTATTTTACTTTCTGTTACATATCCAAAAAATAAAAATAAAATAAAAAAAAAATGAATTCATTCATCATTTTAGGCCGATATGTTTTTTTCTACATATTTTTGGTAAAAAAAATCGCAATAGGCGTTGTTAAGGGATTAGTTCAGTGGGGATCACCTCTCCTGGGGTAAACGCAGTTCACACAGCAGGTTTCCTAAAACTCTGGCTTGCAGCCAGGTTTATCTAAAAGGTTGCACATCAAAACAAATAAAAACAGAAAACAAATCCTTGCTGTCTGGCGCTAAACTAAACACTAGATATTTCCTCACTATGCGGTGTAGGGCTGGTCCCTGACACCTACAAAAGATAAGAAAATGCAAACCTTTTATTTATAGCCTAAACACTAAAATTAGCTCTCTCAGATGGATCATTCTGAGTTTCAGGCCAGAGCAAGACTGTGCTCTCCTCTTGGTTTATTTAAACCATACCTGGAGAGGGCTTTGGTGGACCAGAACATTCGGTCCAGAACCAGCCCTGCTACAGTGGCTGGTAAAGTCCAGGCCAGATCCTGCTCTAGTCCATTCCAAATGAACGCATACAGGGCGACAGATAGCATCCATCTACCACTTCGCCCCGCATAACATCACAGCGTATATTGATTGGTTTACATACAAGTTATCGCATCTACAAAATACGGGATGGATTTATGGACTTTTATTTTTTTATTATTTTTTTTTACTGATAATGGCGGCGATCTGCTCTAACTGATTTGCTCTAACTGTAGGGGAGATGGGCTGCCTAGGATATGACAGAGATCACTGTTCCCGATGACAGGGAACAATAGATCTCTGTCATGCCCCCTGTCAGAACGTGTTTACAGATTCCTGCTCCACCTCTGCACAGAGCGATCGTGGGTCGCCGGCAGGGATCGGCAAGGGGTCCTCCAGGCCTGCCTGTAGTGTCCGCGGCCGCCTCGGGCTTTTTTTCACACAATTACTTTTTTTTTTTTACACAAGTCCTCCTAGGCCAGGGAGCGTGGCGCCGCCCACTCTTCCTCCTGGAGTCTCCTGCAGGCTGCAGAGCGTACTGTGTGCGGAGTGATCACGGAGGGAGGGGCTGGGCTTTTGTGAGGAGACAGAGAGAGACCTCGCTCCGTATGTGGCAGGCAGCATGGTGGTGAGCGCGGGCCTCGGGCCAGCCGGGGAAGAAGAAGAACAGGACAGAGGAGCAGAGGTGCTGCAGTGCCTGCCTGAGTCCTGAGTCTGACTGAGGAGACTGTGTGTGCGGGAGCGAGCAGTGCCAGGCCAGCCCAGCAGAGTAAGTTTTTCCAGTTCTGGTCCTCACTTCAGCGCCAAAAAATATTTCCCAGAGAGGGAGCAAAGAGGCTCACCAAATGGATCACAAGTATATACGGGTAAATGTATGAAATTGAACCAGTGTTTATTAATTATAGTGTATCAAATATAAATATCCACACCAGGGGGTTGCCACCCTTTATCAGATGGAGCCTTGCTCAAGGTGCCATGCAAGGGAGCAAAATGTAATACAAAGACACTGACAAGGGACCAGTACAAATGACACAAAACAAATAACAGACTGTCCGGATGCCAGATTGATTGCAACGACTGTGTCACCTGGGAAATTTCCCACAAGTATATCAAAAATTGATGTGGCTATGGTGGCACAGGGCGTCTCAATCACCCCTGGAGTCTCGCGCTGTGGGGGAGGATGGGGCAAGTGGCAGGACTGGTGGTGAACTATGGTGCCCAAGAGATCCCCTGCACAAAAGTGCACTACTGTATGGATGGGCGAAGCAGGGAAGGTGTGCTGCGGCCACCCAATCAGGCA
>BLSH010375649.1:1823833-1840644 GCA_018402905.1 Glandirana rugosa
GTATCCTGATCCGTACCACTATCATTATTACCCAGGACATCAGAATTTCTTCCACGACACGGTAGGCCTCGGTCGCCACTACTATTGTAGATGCACATCCAGTCGAGGGGACGCGCTTGGCTGTATGGACATGTAACCAGGCACGTACACCCTAACGCGCACGCGCACGGCACCCTCACGTGGGGGCTCAGGACGCCTGAACCACAGACGGCCGCTGGTCCCTATCCGTACCTGGTTCCGACACCGCCTGTAAAAGGTTTCATGTCTGGAATCACTTCCTGTGGTTCCATGTAAAGTTTAATTTTGGACAGTGTTTTTTTTTAAGGTTTTAATTTGAAATGTACCTTGGTGTCCTTCACTAAGGTCTGTACTTTGGAAAATGTCCGCCACAGCCTTGGTCCATGCCTATCCCTGGTCGCCGGCAGACACCAAGTCCGCAGGACTCGGGGGTGCACTCCCACGGCACGCGCACGCGCAATCCCACATGCACGGACCAATGTACAGGTATGTCGGTTCGCGCAGGGGAGCTGACCTACACGTAGATGTTATCATCACCGCTGGCTCCGGATGGCACAGCACCTTCTTTAAGACTACAGGACCCATTATTACTATCACCATGCCTAGTCCTATGATACTTTCCTACCATAGGAAATTTCTATAATAATTAGCTCCATCTAGTTGTCAAATGTGGTATCTAAAATTTTAAATCAATAATAACATTTGACCAGCCAAGAAATAACCTAACATTTTTTTTTCAGAGAACAAGTGGCCCCTAGAATTCGCACATCGAGGTGTCTTGGAATGGTGAGTAGAGTGGCATCCTTAGCCTGGACTCCAACTAGGCCATGCCCCAACGCGTTTCACTTTGCCCCCCGGAGCTTAGTCATGGGGAATTAGTTTTTTTTCCCATTCACACAGAAGAAATGTACTGGCACTTTTACTGAATGAATTACTATGGATAATTTTTCATCAATTCACCCCAAGTGTATTGTCCTTGAAAAAGAGATTTTGGTTACATGGACATATAATAATTCTAGGTCGCTGCAGACTTCCTATATTAATAAACTGATTTTCAGTATTCATAAATGCTTGTTTTTTTTATATTATTCTGCTGCAATATACAGTATATACATTGTAGCTGATTGTATTGCTTGGCCAAATTATATTGTTTTAATGATTACAAAATAACATTTCTGCAATAAATATACTTACTTGGATATCTATAGTAATAATCATTTTCAACATCACTGCTGATGTTCTTAGCCTTCATGTATTCTTTCCAGTGGGGATCGGCTTCTATATCATAGCGGACAAAAGCTCCAAAAAGGACGATCATGATGATCT
Organism: Glandirana rugosa; assembly: GCA_018402905.1. Lineage (NCBI taxonomy): Eukaryota > Metazoa > Chordata > Amphibia > Anura > Ranidae > Glandirana > Glandirana rugosa. Next base: position 1,825,178 of record BLSH010375649.1, read on the forward strand.
CGAAGGTCATGCAGATAATCGGCAGCTTCCATCGCATATAGGTATTTCTTGCCATCTTCCACCCAGTCTTCTAATAGAAAGACTAGATAGAGCTGCCAGTTACTTCTGCTTGTTAGGTTCTTCAATGCACAGTATATATTTATTTCTAAGGGTGTGATGGGTCAGGAAGATTCGTCATTATGAGCTTACACACCTCGTTATTAAGGAGGGGAGGCAGAGTACAACATGTATATCGGCTTTCCCATACAATTTACAGGTTACTGATGTCAAATAAGGGAGGTGACTCTGCCTAGGTGATGTTGGGTCAAAATAATTATAACATGAAGAACATAATTCTTAAAATTGCCAAAAATGTATTTAAAATGATTTAAAGATGTTGTAAAGGCAGAAGTTTTTTTTTCTTATCTTAATGCATTCTATGCGTTAAGATAAAAAAGCTTCTGTGTATAGCAGCTCCCCAGCACCCGCTAATTACTTAACCTGAGCCCTTTCTCTCGCCAGTGATGTCATCAATCCCCTCAGCCACCCAGGACACTCATCCTGACTGGCTGAGACACAGCAGTGGCGTCATTGGCTCCTGCGGCTGTCGATTAAAGTCTATCAGCCAATCAGGGGAGAGAGGGGGTGGGGTCGGGTTGGGGCTCCTTTGAATGGACACTCAGAGCTCTGACTTGGCTCGGGTGCCCCCTGTAGCAAGCTACTGGCTGTGGGGGCACTCAAAGGAGGGAGGGGCCAGGAGCAGCAAAGAGGAACCCGAGAAGAGGAGGATTGGGGCTGCTCTGTGCAAAACCAACTGCACAGAGGAGGTAGGTATAACATGCTTGGTTTTTTTGTTTTTTTTTTTGTTTTTTTTTTTAATTGAGCCTTTTACAATCACTTTAAAAGTAAAATCCTGTACTGTTTATTCGAGGTATCAATTAGGCATTAATAAACCTTGAAACAATATTAAATTTAAAAACAAAAATGTAATATATTGCAGCTTACTAAGTCTTAAATGTGGTTGCTGCTTTCTTTCTTTTTTTTTTTTTTTGGGGGGGGGGTCTTTTTTCTCCCTGGTGATCAAGCGGCAATTGTGCTGCAAGTTTGAAAATGACTTACTAAGCTATTGCTAGACTCGCCAGGCTTCACAAGATTGTTGCACAATTGCAGCAAGTCCACATTGCATGACTCCAGATCAACTTTCTTTGCAAACATTCTGCAAGTCTGCTGCAGGTTCTGGTTCACTTATGTTGTACAATAGTCATCCCACCACAGGGGGTCACTGTGGCTGAGTTTTCAGGCTGTAGACTTGCAGAGCTCTTGCTGTAGACTCACCACTGCAACTTTGCTCTTGATAGAGACTTACCATGCATATTTGCTACAAATTGGAAAAGTGCCAACCAGAACTTGTGCTTCAAATGCTCTGCAAGTGTACAACTTGCCAGTGAAAATGTGCAGCTATTAACAGACTTACAATTCAACATTACCACAAATTTGTGGCAAGTTACCTTTGCTATCTGTGTCTATTTTTCAAATTCCTTTACCAGACCAAGCTGTCCAGCAAAAGTAGCAGTTAGGGGGCTGACACAACTGGTGATCCTACCAGTAACACACTTTCTTTCTTAGGGTGTCTCCACTCTGAATGGATGAACAATGGAGATACCTTTTGGACCTTTGGATTCAGATGTACTTGGCTATCAAGTTAAAGCTGAACTCCAGCTAACACTTTTTAAGCAGTTACAGCAACATTTGTTTTTCTTTTGGGATAAAGGTTTTACACAAATTAATAAAAGCTGAACATTGTAAGCACCCCATCAGTGTTAAAGTGTTTGTTAACCCAATACTTCATATTCTTGATATGTGCCTGCTGTACCATGTACTTGTATCAGAAAGTATCCTGTTCTCTTTGTATTGCTTCCTTTGTGTGAAATCCCTGGTGTTCCTGTCAGTCCCTCTGCTTTTCTGTTAAAAACTGACCACACTAAGCAGGAGAGCACACCGCTGTCAGTTCTCTAGCAATGCTGGGAACTCGGTATGCTCTCCTCCAATGATCAGACGTGTCCTGACATGCCCCCGCTGCCAGCCATTCACTGGGAAGATCAGTGTACTGCTGTTCCATCTCCCCCCAGCTCTTATGCAGCTGAGAACAGAGGGGATCACTTATAAAAAGAGGGAAAAATATATTTATAATGTTTTTTATATCTATACACAAATATTTTGCCTTTTATTTCTATTCTAAACTGAATAGGTTGTTTAACAAGGTGATGGTTTACAATCACTTTAACTCATACCTCCTAAATTTCTGAGATGGGAATGAGGGACACCTATTAGCAAAAGTTTGTAGGCATAGGACACACCCTCTGCCATGCCCCCTTTAAAGAGAATTGTACAAAAAAAAATGGTTGGCTAAAACCGCAAGTGCTTTCTTTACCATTACTGTTCCTTTGTATTGGCTTTTGGAATTTACAATTGCAGCAGTTTAAAAATTGTATGAAAGGTTTAGCTCTGGGAATCACTTTTTGATAGATAAGTAGTGCATTTTATATACAACTATATACTGTAGATCAGACCAATATGAGGGACAAATGAGGAGGAAAGAGGGACAGGGGGACTTTGTTCTGAATCAGGGACAGTCCCTCAATATCAGGGACAGTTGGGAGATATGGTTAAAAGCAGGGGTGGTCCGTTCATTGAGGGCGCACGGACGTCACCCCCCTATCCATGCTGCCGCCCTCCCTATCCATGCGCCCCGCCCCATTCAGGGCCAGGCGCATACATTTCTATGGTGGGGCTGTGTTTTTTTTTTTTTAAGCACTGATTAGAGCCAGGGGCTTTAATAGGCTTCAAAATAGGGTGGGCTCGGGGAGCAGAGCTTTGCATCCAGAGCCCACCCAGGTGTGCTGCAAAGGTGAATGAATATTCGCTGTTGCAACACTGATCCTCCTCCTGGCCAATTGGAAAGCGGGTCTGATACCCATCACCCAATTGGCTGAAAGGACAGGCGATCCTATTGGATGGCTAGGTGGAAGGGAGGAGATGCACAGCGGAAGCGAGGAGAAGGCACAGGAGCCACAGCCTGATGTTCGTCAATGCCCCGTTCCCCGCCAATGCCCGACGCCTAGATGGGGTAAGTGCCGGTGGACAGACTGGCAGACAGCGAAGCGGGGGGGGGTTGAGGTGCCGCCAAGGGGGTGGTGGTTGTTTGCTGCCCCCCCCCCCAAACAAAAAACCACCAGCTGCCACCACTGGTTAAATGGTTTGCCTCAGCCCCCAAACTACCATTTTTGCTGGACAGCTTGGTCTGGTAAAGGAAGTTGAAAAATAACAGAATTACTGCTTGTATCACCAGGTGAAAATAAAAGAAAAAAAAATGCAGAAATACAATAAAAAAAAAACAAATGCAGCCACTACATCTAAGAATTGGTAAGCTACAATATGATTTTTTTTGTTTTGGGGTTTGATACCACTTTAATTATTAATGTGTCTGAGGAAAAAATATCATCTGTCTGTGCTGTCCATAGCAATCAAATTCTTTTGTCACTCCCTAAGGCAGTGGTCAAATTTGATTATCGAAATGCAAACTATTTTTAAAATTCAGCTTTATATATAAGGAAAATACCACATTATGGCCACTAGATGAAGCTGACTATTGACTTATGATAATAAGCGCCACCTAGTGGCTATAATGCAGTATTCTTGATTTATGCTATTCTTGAAACAAGAATATCCGATTTAGAGAGACAATAAGCTAATAACATTTGATTTTTTTTTTAAACTGTCTTTAATGTCCCACAGCAAAATGAAATATTGCCTTGTGTCTGTTTGAAGTAGGAAAAGCAATCAGAAATTGCTACGAGAATTTTTTTTTTTTTTACTGAGCAGATAAAGCCACAAGTGGTGCTAGGGTTTCTTAAGACAGATTCGCAGTCAGAGAGCACTGAACTGAGTTGATGAAATGAAAGGGCAAGAATGCAAAAATGTGAGTCATACAATTATTTAAGGTAAGATTAAGGAAAGGAGGTTGCAACATATTGTGTAAGACTCGTCCATCTCTGCTTATGAATTTTAATAGGTACAAATTGATTACCAAACACTTATCTGAAGCCTGAAATTACAAAAAAAAAAATCTAAGCTGTCACTGTTCAATTTAATTCTGAAAATGCTAAATACGCCCTGTCTAGATGATGATCTGCTTCTGACTCATTGATTAAAAACAAATATAGAGCCAGACACAGGCATGTAAGTAGCAGGGACTTACAGTCAGGGGAGGCAGGCGAGGCAGAGCCTCACCTGCCATGAACATAAAAAATAAAAAATAAAAACTCCTCCAAAAATATTAACGATTGACTTTGAGTGTCGTAGCACGGCGACCTGGGGTCACAGAGATCCCAAATTTGGTAGGTATGTAGCTGAAGTCCTACCCCACCACTGGTAAAAGTGAGGCTCCTATCACCTATGGTTCCGGAGATATGGGACTCCTTGCGCAGTCAGTCAGAAGCTACATACAGAGCGGCCAGTTTAAATACAAGCTGTGTTTGCAGCAGACTGAGAGGATGAGCTCACAGTGCCTCTCCTCACTTCTTATCAGAGGCACTGAGCTCAATGGACAGCATGGGGCCTTTTCTAGTGGTAAAGCACCATTGGCCCAAGCTGTCCAATAAAAACGCTGCAGTGGAGGCACGCCTCACTCAGCATCATAGAAGGGGGCATGTGCCTAAAAGACAAGTACTCCCTTCCAGCCCAGGCCTCTTAACTACAAGGAAAAAACATGGGTTTATGTGTATAAGATTTACCCACAATCCCATGTTTTTCTCACACAGTTAAAGAGGGAAAATGAGAATCTGCTGCTGCTGAAAATGTACAAGCTAAATCATATATTATTATGCTATATGTTATAAGATAATCATTTATTATTTATCTATTTACTGTGAAATTACTGTTTTGAAGTTATAACTTCAAACATCAGTAATTTGTCCATTAAGCCACCTGCTTGAGTACAGTTTTTGAAAATATAGTAAATTACCATAAAAACAATATATAATAATTATTTGTATATTGCTTATGGTAATTAACCCCTTGCCACCCAGACCAATTCTGACACTTCTCTCCTACATGGAAAAATCAATTTTTTTTTGCAAGAAAATTACTCAGAACCCCCAAACATTATATATATTGTTTTAGTAGATACCCTATGGAATAACATGATGGTCGTTGCAACTTTTTATGTTACTCATTATTTGCGCAGCAATTTTTCAAACGTGTTTTCTTTTGGAAAGAAATTGTTTCATGAATTGAAAAAAAACACTAACGTTAGCCTGATTTTTTTTTTGTATAATGTGAAAGATGATGTTACGCCGAGTAAATAGATATCTAACATGTCACGCTTGTGTAATGACGCCAAACTTCAGTACTTAACAATCTCCATAGACAATGCTTTAAACATTTTCAGAGGTTACATGTTTAGAGCTACGGAGGAGGCCCAGTGCTAGAATTATTGCTCTCGCTCTACCATTTGTGGCGTATGTAACCTGTGTGTATCTGGCTCTGATACCAGCCAGTGCCTCACCAGCCACTCACCTCACCGCACGTCCCTGGTAAGTAGCATTTCCCAAATGAGGGGAAGAATGGTGCTTTTTCTCTCCTGATACGTTTAAAAACCAACCTGCTCTCATCTAAGCAGGCCAAAGCCACAAGTTAATTTAACCACTTATGCTCTGGAAGATTTTACCGCCTTTATGACCAGGCCATTTTCTACTATTTGACACTGCGCTACCTTAACTGGTGATTGCGCAGTCATGCAAAGCTGTACACAAACCAAATGTAAATCATTATTTTTTCACACAAATAGAGCTTTCTTTTGGTGGTATTTGATCACCACTGTTTTTTTTATTTTTTGCAATATAAACAAAATTTTGAAAAAAAAAAAACTATATTTTTTACTTTCTGCTATAAAACATATGCAACAACATTTTTTTTTAAATCACATGTTGGCCAAATTGTATTCTGCTACGTGTTTTTTTTTTAATTTAAAAAAATACCAATAAGTATATATTGACTGGCATGAAAGGAATAGTACTTACAAACTATGGTGTACATATACTGGATTTTTTTTCTTATACTACTAATGGTGGTGATCAGCGACTTATAATGGGACTGTGATAGTGCGGTGAGAAGTCTGACACTAACTGATGCTGGGGGGGGCTGACTAACTACCGGTGACATTATTGCATTAATCAGTGACAAAACTATACACTGCCACTGTACCAATGACACTGGATGGGAAGGGATTAACATCTAGGGTGATCAAGGGGGTTCAATATGTGCCTAGCGATGTGTAATGTGTGCTGCTTTTACTAAGTGATCTCTCAGTTAGAGAAACTGACAGATCGCTCCCTTGGTATAGAGCTCTGTGTTGTTTACCAACGCAAGAGCATTGGCCTGTGATTGCACACAGCCGATCAGCAGGTACCAGCCATGAATCATTGGCCAGGACTTGCTGACAGGCTCCCACTGTGTGCGATCACAGCGGGTGCCCCCTAAACCCGGAAGTAGGCAGCGGCATACAGGTACGTCACTTTGCCTACAGTGGCCGCTCATCCGCAGTACATTGTGGGTGGGCGGTCGCTAAGTGGTTAAACTGTTACTGAAGTAAAATAAATTAATTATGCATATATATATACAGTATCTTACAAAAGTGAGTACACCCCTCACATTTTTGTAAATATTTTATTCTATCTTTTCATGTGACAACACTGAAGAAATGACACTTTGCTACAATGTAAAGTAGTGAGTGTACAACTTGTATACCAGTGTACAATGTAAAGTAGTGAGTGTACAGCTTGTATAACAGTGTAAATTTGCTGTCCCCTCAAAATAACTCAACACCTATACAGTAAAACCTTGGATTGTGAGCATAATTCGTTCCGGAAGCATGCTTGTAATCCAAAGCACTCGTATATCAAAGCAAATTTCCCCATAAGAAATAATGTGTAGTGCCTACCCCGGTTCTCCGGAAGCCAGATGGTGACTCACAGAGGCAGGGAGGGTTACACATTCCTCAGGGTGTAGGGTATTGGGCATGGTGGGTGAGATCAAGAAAAAGAAGTTGAGCGCCAGTCACATTTGTGCTTTAAACATAAGAGAAGTTTATTTCTCAACAGGAGAAATATGGGGGAGAGGGGTCAGGGCACAGGACAACCTTAGTAACGATCAATAGCAACCAAAAACATAAATGTATTTTATTGGGATTTTATGTGATAGACCAACACAAAGTGGCACATAATTGTAAAGTGGAAGGAAAATGATAAATGATTTTTACAATATTTTACAAATATGTGAAAAGTGTGGGGTGCATTTGTATTCAGCTCCCTTTACTCTGATACCCCTAACTAAAATCTAGTGGAACCAATTGCCTCCAGAAGTCACCTAATTAGTAAATAGAGTCCACCTGTGTGTAATTTAATCTCAGTATAAATACAGCTGTTCTGTGAAGCCCTCCGAGTTTTTTTTAGAGAACCTTAGTGAACAAACAGCATCATGAAGGCCAAAGAACACACCAGACAGGTCAGGGATAAAGTTGTGGAGAAGTTTAAAGCAGGGTTAGGTTATAAAAAAAACATCAGAAGCTTTAAACATCTCACAGAGCACTGTTCAATCCATCATCTGAAAATGGAAAGAGTATGGCACAACTGGAAAACTACCAAGACATGGCCCTCCACCTAAACTGATAGGCCAGGCAAGGAGAGTATTAATCAGAGAAGCAGCAAAGAGGCCCATGGTAACTCTGGAGGAGCTGCAGAGATCCACAGCTCAGGTGGGAGAATCGGTCCACAGGACAACTATTAGTCGTGTGCTCCACACACACCATCCCCACCGTGAAATATGGTGGTGACAGCATCATGGTGTGGGGATGTCTTTCTTAAGCAGGGACAGGGAAGCTGGTGAGAGTTGATGGGAAGATGGATGGAGCCAAATACAGGGCAATCTTAGAAGAAAACTTTGTAGAGTCTGCAAAAGACTTGAGACTGGGGCGGAGGTTCACCTTCCAGCAGGACAACGACCCTAAACATACAGCCAGAGCTACAATGGAATGGTTTAGATCAAAGTATATTCATGTGTTAGAATGGCCCAGTAAAAGTCCAGACATAAATCCAATTGAGAATCTGTGACAAGACTTGAAAATTGCTGTTCACAGACGCTCTCCATCCAATGTGACAGAACTTGGGCTATTTTGCAAAGAAGAATGGGCAAAAATGTCCTCTCTAGATGGGCAAAGCTGGTAGAGACCTCCCCAATAGACTTGCAGCTGTAATTGCAGGGAAAGGCGGTTCTACAAAGTATTGACTCAGGGGAGCTGAATACAAATGTACCCCACATTTTTCAGATATTTATTTGTAAAGAAATTATCATTTATCATTTTCCTTCCACTTCACAATTATGTGCCGCTTTGTGTTGGTCTATCACATAGAATCCCAATAAAATACATTTACTTTTTTGGTTGTAACATCACAAAATGTAGGAAATTTCAAGTGGTATGAATACTTTTTCAAGGCACTGTACTGTGTATGTGTATATATATATATATATATTTATATACATATTGTAACGTTATACGAGGTGATCCATGTCCCGAGTCACTAAAGAATTGTGTAAATTGTGCAAAATCTCCCATCTTCGTACCTCTGTCTACCATCTCCAAACTGATGGAGAGGTTTAACAAAACGCTCAAAAGCATGTTAAAAAAGGTGGTGGACAAAGATGGGAGAAATTGTGATTTCTTGCTGCCATACCTCATGTTTGCCAAAAGAGAGGGGCCTCAGGCGTCTACAGTTTACTCCCCTTTTGAACTACTGTATGGTAGACATCCCAGGGGATTGCTAGATGTTGCAAAAGAAACATGGGAGGGAGCGACCATGACTTATAGAAGCATCATTGAGCATATCCCACTGATGCAAGATAGAATCGCAGCTCTTATGCCACTTGTACGGGAACATATGGAGCAAGCCCAGGAGGCTCAGACAAGGATTTATAATCGGGGTGCCAAAACCCGGATCTGAAGTTTCGCGGTGTTCGAGAGTTCTGGTGCGAACCGAACAGGGGTCGGTTCGGCCCATCCCTACTGTCCAGCCCCACTGCTATCAGCCTGTAAAAAATCTACGAGAAGCTGAAGGCTGCTGCCGCTGGATGGGGCTACACAAAAATGCCAGGATCTCATGCACAGGGGCATACGAGGCCTTAATCTCCTGTCTTGTAACTTCCTTTCTGAGGGTGGCTACGTTCAAACTACATGGTTGTATAGTGTGTGGGAAAGTAGCTACCCTCCTACGCCCTTTACATGCCCACCCAGCCAGCACTGGCATGTAAAAACAGAATAGATCATCCACAATGTCCACAGCACAGCTCACCACCTATCACCACCTACCGCACAGCACATGTTTCATGCGTGTCCTCAGCAACATTCAATTGAGGTAGGTACCAGCATGAATACATTATCTAGCCAAAGTATGCACAGTAACAATGCCAATGCAGTGCTTGATGGGAAGTGTGGTTGGATCAAAATTCACATACTCTTAAGCTGGAACTGGAACCTCTGCAGGAAGAACACCCAGAAGAACATAGATTAACTATATAAAGGTATTTATTGCAATTTAGAACTACTAACCCCACCTTGTAATGCATACAGTATGTGCAATAGCAAAGAGGATGAACTTTGATGCCCACATGCTGCACATTAGCATCCATGGACTGCAGAGGCTTCTGTGCTGAGAGTGTGCTTGAGAGTGATTGAACTGTAGAGACCTCTAGTAAGGATTGGGGGCAGCAGGGCCAGCTCCTCAGCATGTGACCACTGTGACAGCCAATCACAGTGGTCATGTGATCAAGCAGACAGTCATGCCCCCTGGGCATAATAGCCCAGCCAAAGGCATGTTGGGGTTGGGCAGGAAGAGAGGGGTGAAAACATATGCAGTTGTGTATTATGGTGCCAAGTGCTTAGATGACAATTTGAATGAGATCATTCAGTGACTTTGAAGGTGGCCCTGTTAACAGCTTATACTTACCTTTCCTTCACCCGACATCAACATTCTTCCTCTGGAAGCAAAGAAAATGCCTGGGTCTTTTGAATTTGGGAAAGCACATGACTCACCCACCCCCCTTCCTTCCACATGATGGCAAAGGTGCTTGGCAATTTGCCACTTAGTCATTCAGAATGGCCACATGGAGACCGCGGGAAAGCCCAATGGTGCTGTACGGGTATGAAAGAAAGGCAAGTATGTACAGGGGCTATGGCTGCCATTAAAGAGAACCTGTTGCTTGGTCTTGCATGGAAGTGCACCGTGGGCGCAGTCTCAGCAGAGAAACCAAGGCTGCCCATGGAAGTATATGTGTGGCCTTTGGATTTTAAAGCCCACCCTCTTTGCCACTCCACATAGGCGTTACATGTGCAGCAAGAGGTTAACAATGCAGGAGCAATACTGCTCAGGCTCACCTCACTTTCCAATAACTGCTCTCAGATAAAGCCATGGGAGAATGAAAGAGTTAATTGAACTCTTAAATACTTTATTTTTTTTAAATGTTTGCCAAGAGTCTGTATTAAATTCTTAGATATACTGTACATGGCAGCACCATAAACTTTATGTTTATGTCTAGTATATGTATTGTTGTGATCTGCAATACCTATGACCCATAGTCATATCAGTCTGTTTATTTATTTATTTATTTTTTTGCTTCATGAAAAAACGTGGTATGTACTAGAGGAAAATGTACAGTAGAGACAAGGTCTTCTTTGTGAAGTTTTGTGTATTCAAAAATGTAGTCTAGAAATATAAAGCGGTAATAAAAAGTGCTAGGAAGTTCATTTTATGAAAGAATTGTGGCTAAAGGGGGCTTCTATTTTCAGGGAGAGCAGAAAATGTCAGCTTTCAGTTGTTGAGTGATCTGTTGGGTGATCTACTGAATGGTGTGTTGGGTGAGATATTTGAGTGAGATGTTGAATGATCTGTTGGGTGAGATGTTGAGTGATCTGTTGGGTGAGGTGTTGAGTAATCTGTTGGGTGAGATGTTGTGTGATCTGTTGAGTAATCTGATGAGTGATCTGTTGAGTAATCTGTTGGCTGAGATGTTGAGTGATCTGTTGGGTGAGATGTTGAGGGATCTGTTGGGTGAGATGTTGAGGGATCTGTTGGGTGAGATGTTGAGGGATCTGTTGGGTGAGATGTTGAGTGATCTTTTGGGTGAGATATTGAGTGATCTTATGGGTGAGATATTGAGTGATCTTTTGGGTGAGATATTGAGTGATCTGTTGGGTGATCTGTTGACTAATATGTTGGGTGATCTGTTGGGTGATCTGTTGAGTGAGATGTTGAGTGTTCTGTTGGGTGAGATGTTGAGTGATCTTTTGTGTGTTACTTTATAGACCTATGTTTGTCCCAAACATGTTTTTATGGCAAGCAATAGATTATTTGATTTTCTTGTGAAAGGAAAGAAAATTGCTCAATTCCCCCATCAACACAGTCACTGTTGATGGGGGGAAATCTTCCTGCAGTGCTATTGGGTTCTACCAGCAGGGAGTCTCTTCAGGCAGTAGAACACTATAGTTATGCTAGTGGCTATATTTGCCGGCAGTAATCACATGTAAAAAAACAGACAGGCTGGTTTTACTGGATGGATCGACTTGGGCACAACCAGCCTGCCCATAGATGGATCAAATCTCCGCCACCCCCTGCTGAACTAGCTGAGATTCGATCCATCTATGGCCGACTTAAGAGATGTGTGAGATCCCAAGTCATCTTTTGAATGAGATATTGAGTGAGATGTTGAGTAATCTGTTGAATGAGATATTAAAGATGTTGGGTGGTCTGCTGAGTGATCTGTTGAGCGAGATGTTGAGTGAGATGTTGAGTGATCTGTTGAATGAGTGGTTAAATAAGTTGGGCAGTCTGTTGAGTGATCTGTACCAAATAAAGCTGTCAGCTTTCTCTGCCAAGAAATATGCTGTTTTGAATAATACAAATAACAATGTACTTTGCTCCCTCATTCCTTTTTTTATACTTACTGTGGGAAAATATATTTAGAAAGATATTGACAGTAGTTTTACAGTTCACTCTGGTAATGTTATTTATTAAGTACTAAGTAACAAATACAATTAGGTCCATTTTAGACAGTGACAAAACCTTCATATTGTGGCCCTGTACACCAACACAACGGGGATGATAAGGGACTATATACAAGATTTTAGTCATGAAAACGGTAACATTAGTGGTAATCAGCATGGTTTCATGAAGAATCATACTTTCCAGACCAATCTATTAACCTTCTATGAAGAAGTGAGCTGTCATCTAGATCAGTGTTTTTCAACTCCAGTCCTCAAGGCACACCAACAGGTCATGTTTTCAGGATTTCCCTCAGATGAAACAGCTGTGGTAATTACTGTGCAACCTCATGGAAATCCTGAAAACATGACCTGTTGGTGTGCCTTGAGGACTGGAGTTGAAAAACACTGATCTAGATAAAGGAAGTCCCGTGGATGTGGTTTATCTGGATTTTGCAAAGGAATTCAATACAGTTCCCCGCAAGTGTTTACTTTACAAACTGAGGTCTGTTAGCATGGACCATAGGGTGAGTACCTAGTTAGAAAACTGGCTACAGCGGTGAGTCCAAAGGGTGGTGATAAATGGGAGTACTAATGTGGAAACTGGGATCCCCCAGGGATCTGTCCTAGGACCAATCCTGTTTAATTTATTCATACGATCTAGAGGATGGAATAAACAGCTCAACCTCAGTATTTGTGGATGATACAAATCTAAGCAGGGAAAGAACTTCTACACAGGATGTGGAAACCTTGAAAGAAGACCTAAATAAAATAATTGGGTGGGCAACTACATGGCAAATGAGGTTTAATCTTGAAAAATGTAAGCTAATGCATTTGGGTGCCAAAAATACAAGCACAAGTTACTGTCTAGGGGAGAACCTTTGGGGGAATCTGGGATGGAAAAGGACCTGGGGGTCCCAGTAGATGACAGGTTCAGCAATCGCATGCAATGTTAGACTGCTGCAAGCAAAGCCAACAGAATATTGGCATGCATCAAAATGGGGATTCACTCCAGACATAAAACGATAATTCTCCCACTCTACAAGACTCTGATTCGGCCACATCTTGAATATTCCATCCAGTTCTGGGCACCACTCCTCAGGAAGGATGTGCTGGAACTGGAGAGAGTCCAGAGAAAGGCAACAAAGTTAATTAAGGGAATAGAGGACCTCAGCTATGGGGAAAGACTACAAGCATTGAACGTATTCTCTCTGGAGAGGAGACGCTTGAGAGGGGATATGATATCAATGTACAAAAACTGTACTGGCGACCCTAGCATAGGGAAAAAAACGATTTAGTGAAAGGGAATTTAAAAAGACACGCGGCCATTCACTTAAGTTGGAAGAGAAGCGGTTTAAAATTAACTGTGTAGAGGGTTTTTTACTGTCAGAGCAGTAAGGATGTGGAATTTTCTTCCACAAGCAGTGGTATCAGCAGGGAGAGTCGATAGTTTCAAAAAACTATTAGATGGGTACCTTAACGACCACAACATATAGGGTTATACAAAAGTCTTTTTTCAACCTCACCAACTATGTACCTGTGTTTTCTGAAATACAATGATTTTAATTTAAATTTAGATTTTTGAATGATTTTCAAATAAACCAAAGATGTTCAGCTTTTAATCAAAGGGTTTAACGTGGAAGTTATCTCTTATTTAAAAACTTGCGAGCAAGAAGGATTTTTGTTGCAGAAGAGACATATAATGGGGTTGATTTGCTAAGATTCCCGGCAAGTATGGGCACACTCCATTTAATAGTTCCCAATTAAAGCCAATTAGGACTTCAACTCTTGGCAACTGGGCAGACATGCAAATGGAACAGTGCGCTATTGCCGGTGAACATGCCTTTTAGATCGCATATGCGGGAATTGTGGAAGTCAATGGGGCTCGAACCTGCAAAATCCAAAGTCCTCATTGAAGGCTTGTATGCAAGTTATTTGCCAAAAACGTGTATGGGGACCTGGGAACTGCCCTGGGGGACATGTATCAGTTGAAAAAAAACATTTTTAAAACAATAATTTTTAAAGGAGCGGTGATTTTAACCTCCCTGGCGGTATTCCCGAGTGTGGCTCGAGGTTAATTTTCACTGCCAAAAGCGGTAACCCTGAGCCACACTCGGAGTTGCTTCGCTGGATCCAGGCAAAGTTACTTACCTTGTCCCCTGGATCCAGCGATGTCCTCCCGCTGTATCCGCGGGCTGTGTCTTCCACCGGATGTACTGTGATGCCGGGCTCCGTTCCCTGCGAGTGTCGCACAGAGACGGAGTTTGGTGGGAAATTCAAAAAGTGAAGCACACATACAGTACACTGTAATCTGTAAGATTACATTACTGTATCAAATCATTTCACATCCCTTTTGTCCCTAGTGGTTTGTCCAGTGCCCTGCATGCACTTTTATATTATTATTTCATTCTTCCTGCCTGGAAACTTGAGAATGTCCATGGCATCCAAAAAGCGTCCCTTTATGTCAAAAGCGTTTCTTGACCAGCTAGAAAACAGCGATAGTAAATACGAATCACTTGCAGAATTGAGTGATACTGATTCGTGGGAAAATTTGTCATCTCTGAAAGTGACGACAGGGACAATTCTGCAACTGAGCAAATTTCAGTGTTTTTTATTTGACTACATTATTGAATACATTTTATTATTATTATATTATTATTTTTGATAATTATAGTTATTTATTATATTATTATTTATGATTTCCTGTTTCAAACTTTATCATACCCGGGATGTCTACTAGGCTCTTGATTGGACAGATTTATGTGAGTTATTCCTAAGAAATACAGGGCTACAATATAAAATGCCAAATTTCTTTGTGAAACAATGTACCGCTTTGAGACGCAAAAATCTGACATAATCATACCGCCAGGGAGGTTAATGATGCTTAAAGTGAAAAAACAGAAAGTAAAAATTCCTTTAACTATCGTGCCTGGGGGGCCCCCTTAGTCTGCCTGTAAAGTGGCGCATCTGTGCGATGTATAAAACATGTCACAGCAATAATGACATTTCTAAAGGAAAAAATGTAATTTAAACTTGCTCACGGCTGTAATGTATTGCCGACTCCGGGCAATACAGACAAAGAAAATGAAAAAAAATGGCCTGCGCGCCCCACACCAGTCCATACCAGGACCTTCGGGTCTGGTATGGATTTTAAGGGGAACCCCACGCCAACATTAAAAAAAAATCCATACCAAACCCTTATCCGAGCATACAGCCTGGAGGTCAGGAAAAAGGGGAGACGAGCGAGTGCCTCCCCCCCCCCCCGCTGAAACCCCCCGCGCCCCAAAGCACCTTGTCCCCATGTTGATGAGGGCCAGGGCCTCTCTGACAACCCTGGCTGGTGGTTGTCAGGGTCTGAGGGTGGGGGGCTTATCAGAATCTGGAAGCCCTGTTTTAACAA
>BLSH010375649.1:1844316-1866363 GCA_018402905.1 Glandirana rugosa
GCTGAGGGTCGTCCCACATAGACAAAAGACAAAGTCTCTGCTTAGTCCCGGTGTAAAATCGGACTTAAACCGGGACTTTACCTCGGTTTCTGCGTGTCCTGAGGACACGTTCGGCGGGACCTCAGCGGTGACTCTACACGTATCTCTCTGTCAGTGTTAGAGGACCGTACGTTTAACCTACGTCCCTTTGGACGTAGGTTAAGTGTTATTACACTTGAACTAACCGAGAGCCCACGACGGAACACCGAAGTGTCGGCTAAGGGATGACGTGAAACACTTACCGGACGTGGCAAAGTCACCTGGTGGTTTTGCCCCCTCCTCCTACCCCCGACACCAGGCCATTCACAAAGTGCAGTAGGGAATCGGCTGTGAAGCCACAAGGCAGCACCCGAGAGCCAATCAAGTTCACATTATTGTGAATTGGATGCAGGTTTCCCTGCATCCAATTTGCATGCCAGGAGATTGTGACTGTCTCTCTATGCACATCTCAGTGGCGACTCCAGGGCGGCTTGCACAGGAGTCCTGTGCGTCTTTGGCTCCATTTCAGGGCCAAATTCAGGCTAAAATGTGGCCCTGATTCGTCTCTGAAACAGAAAACAGATACACCCTGCTGGGAGTCGCATCTGGCATCAGTGTGAACCCAGCCTGAAAAATTGGCTCGGGTGAAAACATCGCTGGATTCGTGGACAGGTGAGTGCCCTAATATTAAGGCCTCATACACAAGGGCATAGTAGCAAACCGTTAGGGACCGACATCAGGCACAAATCTGCGTTTTCGACTGTGTTTTGCATTGGCGTTAATGAGCGTTAGTGAGTGTTGGTGAGCGTCAACGTCAATAGGCATTGTCAAAAGAACATTCCTCTGCTATTTTTTAACCTGAAAACGCCAGTTAACGTCGCTACAGCGTCAATGCGTGTTAGTGAGAGCTAGAGAGCGCTTTGCCGGCTCGGTGTAAACAACGCCAAAACGTTACAGCCTCAGAATGCGCTGGCCGTGGGTTATACTTTCAGCTCACTAACGCCGACGCCATCTACAGCTCAAAAACATTGGAGGGGCCATTGAATAACATGGAGAGCTGCAAAAAACTTTTAATTTTTTTTTTTTACAGGCTGGAACTCTGCTTTAAGTTTCTTCTGCCCAAAGAATATTGTGCCAGTGCTGAGTAGGTGTTCTTAGATGTTTTGGGCAAACTCTAATCTTGCCAGATTTTGGAGTCTTAAAGCAGAACTCTGGACTGTGCCCACTTTGCAAGCCTTAACTGCTTGTTTTGTTCTAGGAGAAAGGACAGCAGAGATATACTTACCTTACCTTACCTTAAGACAGGTCCGGCACCCCTGTGCTCTAATGGTCTTGAAAATGGACTATGTAGCTGCTGAGTGCTGACTTTTCATTTTTTCTGACGGAGCCTGGAATTGCATTGCACTGGCTGCAAGCTGGCAGAAGTCCAGAGGAAGCCAGGGAAAATTTGTCAATGCAATTGAGGGAAATCGCAGATGTTGCATCCCTGGAGTAGAGGGAGTATCGGAAGGTTCCAATTTAACTTTGTATGAGGGTTTATATCTGAAAAATAATGATTGTTTTGAATACTTTGTTGGAAATCCATTACAGTCAATGACTGTGTGAAGTCTGGAACCCATGGACATCACCAAATGCTGGATTTCCTAGTGCTCAGAGTGTTCAGTTGTGTTGAGGTCAAGCGACTGATCCAGGGATTGAAAAAGATTGTATTCCACAGCTGTGGCTTTATAAGCTCTCAAGTTTTCAATACTGTAAGTTTTGGGTCAATGTCTGTCTGTATTGTAAAGTGCCATCCTATCAGTTTTGCAGCATTTGCATATATCTAAGCAGGTCTTGTATTCCTATTCATTTCAGAATTCATTCAGCTGCTTCCATCAGGAATTGTAGCAACAATAAATGCTAGTGACTATAGTTCCATTTGCAGTCATGCATGCCCATGCCATAACACCGCTTCCAACATGTTTCAAAGATGACGTTGGATAATGAGCAGTTCCTTCCCTTCTCTAAACTTTACTCTTCCCACCAGGGGCGTTGCTAGGGGGTGGCTATTGGGGCTATAGCCCGAGTCTGAGGCCCATAGCCCCGAGTCTCTTACCGGGTGGGTGCAGTTCTGCAATTAACAGGTATGTCTCTCTGGGGACCCTGATGTAAGGGGAATCCATACTCAGGTATGTAACTATATATATATATATATATATATGCACACACACACACACACATGTATATTATATACATGTGTATGCCCACTCAAGCGTATGACTTTCTTTACTTTGCTGCTATGGGCTCTAGCATCAGATCTTTTGTAGACCTAGCAACGCCGCTGCTTCCCACCATTAAGATACATGATCAGCTTAAAGCATAACTCCATGAAAAAAAGTATTCTCTCATGCAGTGGGGCTCTGCCCGCACTGCATGGGTTAACAGCTCATTTTGTCTAGAGGCGCAAGGAAAAGCTGTACTTACCCAGTCCTTCGATCCTCCAAAAACCGCTTTACCCCACGTCCAGCGGTGAACTGTTCTTGCCATCCTCACGTCCAGAGCCTGTCTATGGGCGCGATGATGTCAGGAACATTCCATTCACAAAACCACTAGCCTGGGGTGGCAGGAGCGGCGGGGACCTTTCTTGAGCTTGGAGGATCAGCAGATTAGGTAAGTATATCTCCACTCCGAAATACCCTAGGCAAAGTCGAGCAGTTAACCCATGCAGCGTGGGCACAACATTGGTTATGATTAAGATAAGCAGTTTTCATGTTCAAAACGCGTCAACCATTTGCAGCCTGTCAGTGTCCTGTGTGTGTTACATTGGGATATATTCAATAAAAGGAGAACCAGCCTTGGTGTGCAGCCATTTCTTCTTCCATCACAGACCCACTACAATGGAAATGGATCATTTTTAAGATGACCATAAATTAATCAAAATTCAGACGGTTCAGCGGGGATCAGACAAATGTTGACCCATCTACAGCAGTTCGTGTTTGAGAGGAGCTGATCTAATGATTGACTCCTCTCCAGTGAGCTGTTGGTAAAGTTTCCTTTGATTAGTGCTTGCAGCCAATCAGCTGCAGCACCGATCAGTGTATTCTGACAATAGAGGAGTTTAGGTTGCCAGAATACCACCTGTGTGGATGGGGGAATCTGCTCAATTTTTTTTCGATTAGCCCACTGGTTAATCAAAAAAAAACCTCTTGTATGGCCAGCTTAAGTTTCATCCACCCAAAGAATATTGTACCAGAACTAAGTAGGTGTTTTTAAATGTTTTGGGCATACTCTAATTTGGCCAGATTTTGGAGTCTTAAAGCAAAATTCTGTCCACACCGCACAGGTTAACGGCTCATTTTGTTCTAGGGGAAAGGACAGTGGAAATATACTTACTTGACTCACTGATCCTCCCCGCACAAGACTGGTCAGGCACCCCCGTGCTCCAGCGGTCTTGAAAATGGACTGTTCCTGATATCAGCACGCTCCATAGACAGGAATAGTCCACTACTGGACTGTGGGGGAGTGCAGTTTTCTGAAGGATAGTAGGATCAGGTGAGTATGAACCTTGTGCTCACCCCTAGAAAAAACAACCAGTTGACCAATTCACTGCGGACACGACCCCACTGCATGGGGAAAAAGAAAAGTTTTGCTCGGAGTTGGGCTTTAAAGTTGCATTAAAGCGGTTGTCTACCCAATTTTACTACTTTTACCTACAGGTAAGCCTATAATAAGGCTTACCTGTAGGTAAAATGAATATCCCCTAAACCTGTATGGTTTAGGAGATATTCCCTCTCCAAAATGCTTTGGAGTTACGGCGCATGCGCCGTGTATGTCTCTGCAAAGGCCCGGCAGTAGGGACGGACACTGCCGTGGAGACGGGACCCGCGTGCATGTGCGGGAGTGACGTCTTGCTGCTCCGGCCAGTCACAGCGCCGGAGCCGCGTACCCAGAAGCAAGATCCAGGGGAAGATGTCCGCTCCCACAGAGCGGACCGAGCAGCCCGGTCGGATCTTCGTTTCAAGGTAAGCATTTCATAATGAGCTAGTATGCGGTGCATACTAGCTCATCATGCTATTGTCTTGCAGGCTGTCATTTTTTTTTTTTTTTCAAATGGGTAGACAACCGCTTTAAACCCCAAAGCAAAAATGTATTATATTTCTGCTTACCAATTTTTAGATATGATGGCTGCATTTGTTTTCTTTTTTTAGGCTTTCTTTCCTGTATTTTTACCCAATGGTCTTGCCAGTAAGTCAGTTGTCGTTCTACAGAACAAGCTGTCCTGCAGATGTAGCAGTTAGAGGGTGGAGACAAACCATTTTACCAACAGGGGTGCATAGCTTTTATTTATCTATCAGAAAATAAGGTGCTTCTGCCTGGTTGATCTGTCTTGTGTGGATAGAGTCCTAGGCCAAGGCGTTACACATAAAGCTGGAACTAGCACTATGGCAGCTCTTCCTATAGTAGAAGCAACTCAGGAAAGAAGAATAGAAAAGTGTTTCTAAGTGCAGAATTTCAGCAATTTATTGACCGGTACAGTTTAGAAACACTGGATGTCGACGTTAAAATGGCTTAGCTAAGAAAAGTAAGGAAAGCCTCCGCTCCACCAGAACCACTGCGGTTTGAGCCTGGGATCACACTATTGCGATTTCAGACATTGCATGTGATTCGCACCACATTGCTGTGTACAGATCACATGCGATGTCTGCGCAATGCGATTTCAGCCATACATTTGTGTAAAAATAGTGCAGGAACCTTTTTTTCCCACACTGGAATCAGAAAACATGGGTGGGGTGTTCTCACCCATGCGATCCGATTCCTGTCTGAATTCACAGTTCACACTGCGATCTGTGAACCGATCTTGACATGTCATTAACTTTGTATTAACACCCGCAGCAGTTTGCAGAGGGCAGTGTGAACTGCCTGTGAGGGGGATGCGATGCGGGAACCTGCACTGGAATCGCACCTATTCCCACATCGCATATGTGTGAACCAGGGCTCAAGATGGAACTTTGTGCCATGTTCCAAAACGCGTCACCGCCCCTTTCTGAGGCCACTTCCCACATGTACTTCCTGGAGGAGTAGAGGTAGGGTTGCCACCTGTCCAGGATTGACCCAGACAGTACAGGTTTTGAATCCTGTGCCCGGGTTTCAGTCTGCCTGACACCCGGACACATCAGTAGCAGCCCCGCAGCACCAATCCTCCTCTCCTGACGGCTTCCAGTGTTTTTAACTATATTGGCAGGGGGCGCTTTAACTCACTGCACAGGCTCACCCCCACCTCCACTCTGGATCCTCCAGCCTCCCCTTTGTGCAGAGCCTGGGATTGGACCGGCTGTCCAGGTACAGCGAAGGAAGGGAGGGTGGTTTTGGCAGAGTGGAGAACAGATCAAGTAGTGGAAGCAGCAATGGCAGTGACCTCACTCACAGACATCGGAACTGTGCAGGATTCCTTCTTCCTTCTCTGCTACTGTGTGAGCCCCCCCTCTGCACTGTGACCAGGGCTGCTGTGTGTGTGTAGGGCTCTGGATGTCTTCACGTACTACACACCATTCACCTTCTCCAGAGGGAGGAGGGGGCCAGTCTTCTTGGCCAGTGGTCTCTTTCTTCTAGAGGGGGGTGGGCAAGGTCCCCTCCTATCACCCCTCTACAGTCCTCCCAACCGGGTATCTTTTTTAACTGGATGAAGGGGGGTTCCCATGTTCCTGGATAGGGTCCCACTTTATTGGTCCCCCTGCAGTCCTACTAGCTGGGGGTCCTATTTAACTGGAGGGAGGTCCCTTCTTATTGCCCCACTCCTGCAGTCTTTCCAGCTGGGGTCTTCTTTAACTGGAGGGGGACTCATATGTTCCTGTAGGGAGGTCCCCTCTTATTGCCCCCCCGGCAGTCCTCCCAGCTGGGGTCTTTACCTGGAGGGGTAAGTGCAAAGATATCTCCCATGGGACTATGTTGGCAGCAATAGAACTCCCACAAGGTAGACTAAATATTAGAATATAACGTATTTTATTACGTCTTTAGAAAATTGTTTTTAAAAGAAGAATGACCACTTGAAGAACATTAGTCCCAAATAGACCACCTTAAGACCATATATCACATGTAGATTAACGTCTATAAAGGCAGTTGGAATTGGATTGTAAGTCCACCCCTGTTGTTCTGACGTGTTTCAACCCCTATGGCAAGGCCTTCTTCAGGGGACAGAAGGTGGAAACAATCAGTGATGGTAAGATAGGTCCACTTAAGATGGTCATAGAAAGCATCGGAAGCAGCCCGGCCCGAGCCCAGACCAGGGGCAGATGCTCAATCCCATAGGGGACCGGGGCAGCTAGGAGGGAGGGGGGAGAGAAAAACAGGCGAGGAGTAGCTTCTAGTATTTAAGCAGAAGAGTAAAGGACTGGAACAGCAATTAAGCAGACATCCAGATATGGGGAATCCGTTAGGACCCACAGACAGAGCCCATCTGCATCTCCCCTCACGCTCCAGCCGGACCCTCTCTTGGACACAGAAAGCGTCTGGGCTGCAACCAGGCTCTTAACTGGAGGAGGTCCCCTCTTCTCACCCCCCCCCCCCCCACAGTCCTCCCAGCTTAGGTCTTTAACTGGAGGGGGGCTCCTATGCTCCTGGAGGGAGGTCCCCTCTTACTCACCCCCCGCAGTCCTCTCAGCTGGGGTCTTTAACTGGAGGGGGGCTCCTATGTTCCTGGAGGGAGGTACCCTCTTATCACCCCACTGCAGTCCTCCCAGATGAGAGGTTTTCTTTATCTGGAGGGGAGGGAGGAGAAATCCTGTATTTCTGGATGGGGGTCCCATTTGATCACCCCCCTGAAGTCTTCTTAGCTGCAGGTCTTCCTTATCTAGAGAGGGGGAGGGATGAAAGTTCCTCTATTCCTGTATGGGGGTTCCCTTCTGATCACCCCCTGCAGTCCATTTATTTAGGAGTCTCCTTTAACTCCAGAAAGGGGGGTTTCTGTATTCGCAGATGGGGGTTTCCCTATATTTGCCTGTATTCCTGTATGGGTGGGAGGGGGTCCCTTCTAATCATCCACCTGCACTCCTCCTGTTAAGGTGTCTCCTTCTCCTGGAGAGGGGTAAGTACACCTGGAACTGTGTGTGTGTGGGGGGGGGGGGGGTTCTTCCCTGACTCCAGTTGTACTGGAGGACAGACTGACCTTGTTTGATTTAACCACGCCCCTTAAGCTCCTCCCCTTATTAACACAATTTTTCCACATTATTTCTCTTCTTGGGGCACCCAAAGGTGTCATAGGTCTTTTACAATCCTGTAGTGTTCAGTATACTGCAAAAAAAAAAAAAAAATTGCCATGCACAGCGCCGCTAAAATATTCGGGTTTGGCATGATGAAAAGGTGGCAACCCTAAGTGGAGGCTTTCCTTATTGGCTATTCTCACCTTACCCCCAGCTGCTGATCGGCACAGATGAGCCTTCTTAACATCTACATTCTGTAAGTGTTTTTAAACTGTGTCGGTCAATAAATTGCTGAAATTCTGCACTTAGAAGCGCCTTCTCTATTTTTTTTATTAAAACCTTTATCCCAAAAGGAAAAAAAACTGTTAATATAAGTGCTATCTGGAGTTTGGCTTCAATTTGTTAGTGTATCTAAATCTGCTTGCACATCTAACACTCCCCTCCCCCAGACTGACAATGCTGCTGTCCCAACCAGTTTTTTTTTACCCATTGCTCCCGGGTATGGGGTTGCATGTGACTTTCTTCCATGTGACATTTGACTTTGGGATTGATTTACTAAAAGGCTTTTCACTTTGCAAGGGAAGTTGCACTTTCCAAAGGGAATTTTCCCCAGAGTGTGGTGAATGAGGTCAAGGTTTGCGGGTTTCCATCATCAAATCATATGCAAGCAATTTTTTTTTTCTTGCATGCGATTGGATATTCCTTGCAAAGTGAAATTTTACCACAGAATTTTTTTTTGATTTTTTTTGGCATCCACTCTTTTAATACTAAATAGATGTAACCTTTTGTTTCCTTACTTTCAAACCGCCTAGTAATTACATGTATTTTTTACTCACAATTTCGTTTCTCTCACTGCTGGACTTTTCCATTTAAGGGGAGGGCATCTGAAGCCCATTCTGGGTCTCCTGGCATCTCTTCCTGAAAGAAGTGCATGGTGGGTAACAATCATGCACTCCTCAATCTCGGTCCGCCTTAAATCGTGTCATTTCCTGTCTGGAAATACAGTACAGGGAAGCTCACTGACTCCTGGGAAATGATAAGTCACATCTCCCAGGAGGCCAGGGGAAGCAGGAAGTGAGGAAAAGAGCCTAGGACCTAAAAGGGGCAGATTACAGAGACCACCTAACTACAAGCAACTTAGGGTGAGTATAACATTTTTTTTTCCTTCAAAGGTAAGTCTATATAGGCAAAGGACTTGAATGATGTAAAAACAAATTTCTGGGTGGAACTCCGCTTTAAGCTCAAAGGAAAATTTAATTGCAAATTAAACAGCTTACGGCACTTGCCTTTAGTAAATGAACCCTTATAAGTGTAAGTATAAAACTCAAAACATAATTTTGCCCAAAATTGGCGCAAGGCTGCAATGTCTCTTTAAAATGGTGCAAAATCTACACCTGCCCAAAATGTGGAGAGATGTAACTTTCAACAGCTATCACCAGACCAGACATTCACAAGTCTCCCTTCTACTCCTGCTCTAGTGTCAAAATTTAAAATTAAAAATTTTGCCCAAAGCTTTGCCCAATCAGGACACAGTGAATAGCTGGTTGTTAAGGAGCAGGCCGAGAAGCCGACCGATGCATCCTTAACAACGGCTTCCCCACTGACACCTGAATGAAAAAAGCATTGCCGGCAATAGAAAGATGTGAAAGAAAAACAGCACGGGAGTCCCCCCAATCAATACCAGGCCCTTCAAATCTGGAATGGATTTTATTGGGAACCCCCAAATTCCATACCAGACCCTCATCTTAGCATGCAGCCTGGCAGGACAGGAAGGGGGGGACAAATGAGTGGCCCCCCTTCTGTACCATACTAGGCCACATGCCCTCAACATGGGGGGGGGGGGTATCCAAAGCAACTTGTCCTCCTGTTGATGGGGACAAAGGCCTCTTCCCGAAAACCCTGGGCAGTGGTTGTGGGGGTCTGCGGGCGGGGGCTTATCAGAATCTGGAAGCCCCCTTTAACAAGGGGCCCCCAGATCTTGCCTGCCCCCCCATGTGAAGGAGTATAGTATACACTGTACCCCTACCCATTCACCAAAAAAAGTGTCAAAAATAAATAAAAACTGGAGGCAGTTTTTGACAATCCCTTTATTAAAACAATAAAAAAACGGTGTCCCCCCCCCCATGTAGATCTATCGTCAATCATGACACAGAGGCTGCCGTCCGACCTGAAAAAAGAAGGAAAAAAGGCTAACCACTGAATGCCCACTCTGCCATTTGACGGTTCTTAAATAGGTAAGTGACGGGGCCCCCTTGTGATGTCACCGACCCGGCATGCACCCAGCATATTCTCTAAAGATTTCTCCAATCTAAAAAGGGTAGCAAGGCCTATGCATGGCTGAATTCTTCATGAATTAACTTTTTTTTTTATGCTATTGGAAAAGTTCCATCAGTGAAAGTTTTTACTATTTATACCAGACTTGAGGTTCCCATCTACTTCTAGCGCTGATGTTTTTAAAGTGATTATAAAGGAAACATTGTTATTTAAAAAACAAAAACAAATGTCATACTTAACAGCTCTGTGCATCAGTTTTGTTGGCACTCTTTGCCCCTCCCCCTTGCTGAGTGCCCCCATAGAAAGCCACTTGCTGTAGAGGCACTCGTGCTTGCTCGCTCCCGAGCCAGCTCTCTGCATTTATAAGACACAGAGAGCGTGGCTCAGCCCCACCCCCCCATCTCTCTGGCTGTGATTGACATGCTGCTTCTCAGCCATCCAGGAAGGAGAGTGCGGGGAGAGCTTCAGATCTCACTCACATCACTGGATCGAGATCGGGCTTAGGTAAGTATGGGGCTGAGGAGGAAGCTGCACCCTGAAGGTTTTTTACCTTCATGCATAGAATGCGCGAAGGTAAAATAAACCTTCAGCCTTTATAACCACTTGAAACTGGCCATATATGGATCAAATCTCAGCCAGTTCAGTAAGGACCAGCCAAGATTAGATCCATCTATGGACAGGCTGATTGTACCGAAATCAATCCAGCATGTTGGATTTTTATCATGTGATTATAGCCGCTAGCAATAATCATTGTGTTCTCCCAGCAGGGACAGCCCCCCCCCCCCCACCTTCCTTGAAGGAGAACACAATAGGGACTGACACTGAAGGGGGAATCAAGCGATCTTCTTGCGATCTTGCAGGAAATAAAATCCCATAATCAATGGCCTACCTTAGTTATGTTAATGTAACACCTGAATTAAATAAACGAAACACCTCCAAATTAACTATATTTATAAACTTAAGAAATTATGCACATTTGTGCATTAAACATAAGGGATTGGTGTTCAAAATACTTTGAAATATGCTTTAATCCATGCATCCAACGTATGAAACTGGTTCATCAGGTCTGTCATGCTCTTTTCTGTTTATCTTCTATATGATCTTTGCATGTGTAGTTTACTTGACACCTGACAATCATATGTCATTTACACTTGTACTGACATTCCACATTATGAATGTAGATGAACCATTGAGAAACTCCGTGAAGGTTTAACTTGATTCATACTTTTAAATTTAGAATTTGTGCTTTCTTTGGAATTGTACAATGATAACTTACGGGTATGCACTTTCATTTGCATGTCACAAACGTGTCGCCATCCTATATTGCATAATACAAATGTACCAATGACACCACCAAGCTCTTAATTCACTCCCTGGTTATCTCTCGCTTTGACTACTGCAACTTCCTCCTCACTGGCTTACCTATAAATAGGCTATCCCCCCTTCTGTCCATTATGAATGCTGCTGCCGGGCTCATCTACCTTAAAAACCGCTCGGCATCTGCTACACCCCTATGTCAATCCATCCATTGGCTGCCACTCAACCAACAAATTCAATTCAAGATGCTAACAATAACTTATAAAGCCATCCACTACTTGGCCCCCAGCTACATCACTAACCTGGTCTCAAACCTAATCGATCTCTTCGCTCCTCCCAAGACCTCCTGCTCTCTAGCTCCCTTGTCATCTCCTCCCATGCTCACCTCCAGGACTTCTCCAGAGCCTCTCCCATCCTCTGGAATGCTCTACCCCAATCTGTCCGACTTTCTCTTACTTTGTCCACCTTCAGATGATCCCTGAAAACTCATCTCTGCAGAGAAGCCTATCTGGCTCCCACCTAACAACTGTACATTTATCTCCTCCATCAGCACATCTCCCACAGTTATTACCTCTTGTATCTCTTGACCTTCCCTCTTAGATTGTAAGCTCTAACGAGCAGGGCCCTCTGATTCCTACTGTATTTAAGTGTATTGTATTTGTACTGTCTACCCTCAAGTTTGTAAAGCGCTGAGTAAACTGTTGGCGCTATATAAATCCTGTATAATAATAATAATAATAATGTTATTTCAGGTAATTTACAAGATTCCTTTCCTGTGATGTGTTACACAATGTGGTTGATTTTCTAAAGGAGGAGAGCATGTTAATGTGAATTTTGTGACATTTGTGCTTCAAACATTAAGGGATGGATGTTCAAAATACAAATTTACAAAGGGATGGGTATTCAAAATGCAAATCCAATTTGCAAAGGATTTTTTTATCTTAGTGAATGGGGTAAAACAAAGTGAAAATCCAAATAAATAATTTTTGATTGCACGTGATACGAGGATGGAAGTCAGCACAGCTTCAACACATTCACTAAACTAAGTGAATTTTCTCTTAGCAAAGGAAATTTTCATTAACCTTAGCACAGTGTTCCACAACCATTTTAGCCTCAAGGAATCCTTAACCGCTTCCGCGCACAGACCCCCGAAAACTGTGTTGTAATTAGCTGCAGCACAAGCCAATCAGTGGGTCTTGGCCAATGATTTATGGCTGGCACCCACTGATCAGTTGAGCGAATGACAGAAGGGAGCCCTCTGTTGGTAAACAACAGAGGGCTCTCTACAGACTGCAGCAAAGGGCCATTGCTTTTCTCCCTGCAAAGCAGTGGAAAATGCCTCCTTGTATTGGTGATCAGTATGGAAATGCCTCTTTACTTTGGTGGTCAGTGTTAAATGCCTCCTTGTATTGGTGGCCAGTATGGAAATGCCTCCTTACTTTGGTCGTCAGTGGAAAATGCCTCCTTGTATTGGTGGCCGGTATGGAAATGCCTCCTTACTTTGGTCGTCGGTGGAAAATGCCTCCTTGTATTGGTGATCATTATGAAAATGCCTCCTTACTTTGGTGGTCAGTGGAAAATGCCTCCTTGTATTGGTGATCAGTATGGAAATGCCTCCTTACTTTGGTGGTCAGTGGATAATGCCTTCTTGTATTGGTGGTCGATATAGAAATGCCTCCTTACATTGATGGTCGGTATGGAAATGACTCTTTATATTGGTGGTCAGTGGGAAAAGGGCCCTCTTACTTTGTGGTCCGTGATAAAAACTCCTTACATCTGTGAGAAGAAGAAGAATGCCCATTGCACTGGTGGACAATGAACATACTGCAATACATACATAATTAACATACTGTAATTCACCATTTTATTAGGGGTGAGTGGGATAATGCCAAACTTACATTGTGCTCAGTGAGAGAAACAATTCTCCTTAGGTTTGGCGTCTGTGAGAAGAATGTTAAAAAATGCTGTTTGAAAAGTTAAGGTCAACATGTGTCTTGCGTTTTGAAGATCCCTGTTAAATTAGAAATGAGGAATGTTGAAGTAATTAGAGGGCCATAGGTCATCTGTAGCCTGACAGTCCCTGACCTTTTTACTGTATAACCAAACTATCTCCTACATACTAAATGTACAGTATAAGACTCCGTTCACATCATGGCGTTCCGGATCACGGGCGGAATCGCCACGATTCTGCCTGCTATCCTGAATCGCGCAAGACACGGGACGCGCTTGAGATCCCTGTTACCACCAATAGCATCCAAATCGCGGTGCAATTTTCCCGCTATTGTCGCCCGACGAATCTCGGTAAAATTGGGCAAACAGAATTGCGGGACGCCTGTCGCCCAAATGAAGTTCAAGAATGCTCAGGCAGCTCACAAGCCTGCAACTATCAGACTGCCACTCTGATACCCCAGCTGAAATGACTGGAGAACAATGGAGACTGACATGACGTGACACCACAGCCCCAAATCTTCTCCTCTTTTGTTTACTTATTGCCCGGGTCCTTATTCAGGTGTTCATGACAACGATCTCTGGATTCATTTCCACCACTGGATTCACCAGCCCCTGCACCGAAATCGGCATTGGTGAGGGACCTGGAAGGGGACTTAAAGTGGCTGTAAACCTCAGACATAAATTATGAACAAAGCATATCTTTTTATAGTGTGTACTTGTCTCTGTTAACCACTTGCTGACCGCTCTATAGCAGTTTTACTGCTACAGGGTGACAGCTATGTGCCAGGTCACGTATATGTGCGTGATTCTGCACTTTTGCCTGCAGGGTGTGCATGTGCTCCGCCACTGAGGCTGCTTCTGCTGTGATTACTTACAGCAGAAGCCAATCTGCGGGAGCCGGGTACTCAATGTCTGCTGGCACCTGCCGATCTTTGGGCAGAGACTCAGAAAGGAGCTCTGCCTATGTAAACAAGGCAGAGTTCCGTTCTGACAAGGGGGAAGGGATAGATTATGTGCTCCTGCAAAGCAGGAACTAAAATCCATCTCTTCCTATAGTAAAAGCAGCACACACAGTAGACACAAACACTGATTTGGCACACAGTTAACGCTTTGATCGCCCTAGATGTTTAGCCCCTTTGCTATGTAAACAAGACAGATCGCCATTCTGACAGGAGGAAAGGCATGGATCCTGTGTTTCTGCAAAGCAGGGGCATGGATCCATGCCTTTCCCTAGTAAAAGCACCCCCCACACTGTAGTAAAACACGGGCTAGGCACACAGTTAAACCTTTGATCACCCCTGATGTTAACCCCTTCCCAGCCAGTGTCATTAGTACAGTGACAGTGCATATTTTTAGCACTGGTCACTGTATTAGTGTCACTGATTCCCACAAAGTGTCAATTAGTGTCCGATTGTCCACCGCAATATCGCAATCCCACTATAAGTCACTGATTGCCGCCATTACTCGTATAAAAAATAAATACAAATATATCCCATAGTTTGTACACAATTGCGTAAACCAATCAATATACGCTTATTGGGATTTTTTTTACCAAAAACATGTAGCAGAATACATATTGCCCTAAACCGATGAAGAAATGTGATTTGTTACATTTTTATTATTGGATATGGATATGACAAAAAAAAATTGCAGTTGTGATCAAATACCACCAAAAGAAAGCTCTATTTGTGGGAATAAAGGACACAAATTTTATTTAGGTGCAGCGTTGCACGACGCGCACAATTTTCAGTTAAAGTAACGCAGTGCCATATTGCAAAAAATAGCCTGGTCATGAAGGGGAATAAATCTTCCAAAGGTCAAGGGGTTAAGCGCACTAAGTGTCAGTTCTGTCAGTTGACTTGTTTCTCTGCTATCAGCATGAATCACTTTTGACAAATTTTTCTGACACTAAGAGAAAAAAGGTGACAATGGTGGTATCTCCAACTGATTGATGGCCATAGCTCTGTTCTGTTCCTGTGTGCTGTGTGAAGGGGGGGGGGGTGTCCCTTCCCTCCAATCAGTTCTCAGAGCTCTCCTCACTGAGCTCTGCAGAGTGTAACTAATTTTTTCTGACAGCTCAGACAAGCTTTATAAATTCTGGACTTTGAACGAATGCAGAGAAGAGAAGACTACAGATAAACAGGTACAAATTATGTACGAGGATTTGTTCCTTCTCCGTGTATCACCTGAGACCAGTCACTTCTTTGGGTATTTATAAAGGTTTACAACCTCTTTAAGGTGAATATATACAGCTTAAAGTGGTTCTAAAGGCAATACATTTTTTACTTTAATGCATTCCCTGCTGTTGGATCGCAGCCTCTTTTTTTGATCCAGTGGTGTGCCCATCTGCAGCGGTGCTCTCCTTTCTCTCTCTCTTCACAGGATATGGAGGCCACAGCGGCAGCTATTGGCTCTTGATGCTGTCAATCAAATCCTGTGCAGAGGGAGAGGGGGTGGGGCCGGGCTGTGCTGTGTGTGTCTATGGATGCACACACCAGCCAGCTCGTGAGCGAGCCTGCACATGCACCCTCATAGAAAGTGCCTTCCTCTGGTGGCACACTGAGAATAAGAGGAGCCAAGAATGCCGATGAGGGACAGGAGGTTTGGGGCCTCTCTCTCCAATACCATTTCAAAGAGCAGGGAAGTATAACAAAGCTGTTATATAAAAAATGCATTGTTTATAACCACTGCCCCCATTAGTAGGGGGAACAAATTTTCTAAATGGATGGGTTAGAGGGGGAAGGAAAAAAGTTTTAACCCTGAAATGGGGCATTAATTCCCCCTTACTGAGCAGGGATGTTTCTGTTTATCTACGTTGGTGGCCTAGGTGTTACTCCCTGGTGGATAACAGGATTGACAGCAATAGCAGTCCGCAGTATCATACTAGATGTCAGAGCAATGATAACATTATGTCATCAAGATCAAAGCTTGCACTGCGGATGGATTTCACTAAGGAAGGTTTAGCATTTCTGTTTTGACAGATATCAACAAAGTTAAGGAAATTGTCTAAAAAGGCAAAACAAGAATGTGCTGCTCTGCACAGCGAGTGGCACTTTGTGATAAATGCACCCATTCCTAGGCTGCCTGTATACCTGGGGGCTGAGCAAAATATCTAGCATCTTCCGTCATACAGCATAGCTGGACGAATCCCCCTGCTGGGCTATTGTATTCTGACAGCCGGCAGCTGTCAGAGTACCCAAAGACTGAATCTGATTGGATGTAGCCACTGGTCAGCTGACAATTTTCCACCGGCTTCTTCATTTCTTTTATTAGAATTATGGTAAACTTATAACTTTGTGGAAATCTTTGTTTTTTCTCGGTTAGGGTATATTCACACTTTTTTGTTTTCATGCAACTAAACCATAGTTGCGAACTGTCCCCATACACTCATGGAATTTTAAAACCTGTCCCGACAGGAACGTGCACCGGGCTACAGCCCTAGCCTGCCCCTATACAGCCCTAGCCTGCCCCTATACAGCCCTAGCCTGCCCCTATACAGCCCTAGCCTGCACGTATATAGCCCTAGTCTGCACCTATACAGCCCTAGCCTGCCCCTATACAGCCCTAGCCTGCCCCTATACAGCCCTAGCCTGCCCCTATACAGCCCTAGCCTGCACGTATATAGCCCTAGTCTGCTCCTATACAGCCCTAGCCTGCCCCTATACAGCCCTAGCCTGCCTCTATACAGCCCTAGCCTGCCCCTATACAGCCCTAGCCTGCCTCTATACAGCCCTAGCCTGCCCCTATACAGACCTAGCCTGCTTCTATGCAACCCTAGCCTGCCCTTATACAGCCCTAGCCTGCCTCTATACAACCTTAGCCTGCCTCTATACAGCCCTAGCTTGTCCCTATACAGCCCTAGCCTGCCTCTATACAGCCCTAGCCTGCCCCTGTACAGCCCTAGCCTGCTCCTATACAGCCCTGCCCTGTCACTATACAGCTCTAGCCTGCCCCTATACATATATCGAGGCATTTGGAGGCATAAACGTTTTAGGGCAGTAGAAAAAACAGAGGCTGTTGAGCTCAGTGGCAGCTGGTGGTATATTATTATAGGTTGGTCCTCCTGCATCCCTCCTACCACTTACCCCATCTAGGTCGCAGGCTTCCTCCGGGCGGCGGCTTCACCCTGCATCTCCTCCTTCTTCGGCTTCACGGTGGCGTGGCTTCCCCCACGTCTCCCCCCTCCCAATCCAATGGGATCACTTCTCCTCTCAGCCAATCAGGTCTCAGGACCCGCTTCCTGAGCTGGGAGGAGAATCAGGAAGACAATAGCAATTAAATTATAATTATATATTATATTAATTCTCTATTGTCACACAACTGGGTGGGCTTAGCCCACAGTGCTCTGCATCACGAGCCCACCCTTTTTTGAAGCCTAATCGTGCTTCTAAAAAAAAAAAAAACCCTATTGGAATCCATGCGTCTGACGCCCTCCATGTAAATTAGGGGCTGGGTGCATGGATTAGGGAAAAGGCGCTCCTGTGCCCCATGTGGATAGCCAGCCTCAGATTGAGCTGTAAAAACAAAAAACGCCAAAAAAACCCTGCTAAACGCTACAACAAGCGCTTGGCCGCGTTTTTATGCATTTTTACATTATAGGGAGTGTTTTTCTGAAAAAAAAGCCAAAAAACGCCCACAAATACTATTTAAAAACGTTGCAAACGGTGCCCTTTTATCGCTGCTGTTTCCTGGCAGCAGAGCTGGTGTTTTTTAAAAATCCTGTGTGCATGAGGCCTTATGCTAGGTGAACAGTACTTAGTTTTAAGCACCGTCCAACCACCATATGAATGGCTGAACAGAAGTCATAGCGACCCACCCAGTTGTTGCTTTTAGAGTTCATACGTGGTCCTGATCTGTACATAAATAGTTTGGACAAGGCTGGATCTAGCCTGTCTGATCTAGGGGTGCATTATAAAAAGTCCCTATCATGCTCCTTACATCAACTGTCCCCATCAGAGTCCCTCTTACACCAATTGTCCCCATCAGAGTCCCTCTTACACCAATTGCCCCCATCAGAGTCCATCTTACACCAATTGTCCCCATCAGAGTCCATCTTATACTAATTGTCCCCATCAGAGTCCCTCTTACACCAATTGTCCCAATCAGAGTACCTCTTACACCAATTGTCCCCATCAGAGCCCCTCTTACACCAATTGTCCCCATCAGAGCCCCTCTTACGCCAATTGTCCCCATCAGAGTCCCTCTTACGCCAATTGTCCCCATCAGAGTCCCTCTTACACCAATTGTCCCCATCAGAGTCCCTCTTACGCCAATTGTCCCCATCAGAGTCCCTCTTACACCAATTGTCCCCATTAGAGTGCCCTTTACATCAACTGTCCCCATCAGAAAATTGTTCCCATCAGTAATCCCCTTACATTGACTGTTATCATCAAATCGCTCCTTACATTAACTGTTCCTGTCAGAGTCCCCCTTGCATCAATTGTTTCCATCAGTGTCCCCTAATATCAATTGTCACCATTAGAGTGCATCATGGATCAGTGGATGCACTCTTAGAGACCTGGGGGGCACAACTAAAATCTGGAGGGGCACAGTCCACCCCAGTACCACCCTAGATCCAGGCCTGATATTGAAAAGCATCCCCATAGATATTGGAAAGCATCCCCATAGAATTTAGGATATGTTACTATTTAGATACTTTCCACAGGCAGTCTGTGTAGGCAGTCTGTGTAGGTGTGTGCCTCAAGAGTGCTCCTGTAGGGTTCAATGAACTCTAAAAGGGGCAGATCGGGGGCATTCTAGCTTTCATTCAGACTGTTTTGAAAAAGGGCAAAGTAGATTGTGGCTGGGCGCCGGGCGGTGATTAAATGTACAGAACACCTCCAGGTTGCCATATACATTGAATTGTACAGACAATTACAGCACTGACCACTGAAAAGGAAAACTCATTTTTAACCACATTAAAATATGGTTTGTGTAGCAATAGTATATACAACATAACATTCCAGAATGTACCCCTTCTTAACTAACAAAATCACAAAACAAGTAATTCACTCCCTGGTTATCTCCCACCTTGACTACTCCAACACCCTTCTCATTGGTCTCTGCCAGACTCACCCATCTTACTAACCAATCTGGGGCTGCTGTCCCTCTCTGCCCATCCCTCCACTGGCTTCCACTACTCCAGGGGTCTCAAACTAAAATTACCTGAGGGCCACTAGACAAGTTTTCATATCCCATGGGGGCCGCATGCAAACTTTCAAACTTCTAAAACAACATTAAACTATATACAGTACAGTGGTACTGCTTGTTACCAGTCACTGCAGCCTCACTGTGCCATCAGATGCAGCCTCACCAGTGCCCATCAAATGCAGCCTACCAGTGCCCGTCAAATGCAGCCTACCAGTGCTGACAGCACCTCTGAACAATTCAGACCCAAGTTCTGTGACATAGCGGGAGATGCCCGCTGTGTGTGATGTACACAAGGAGAGGTGGCCGGAGGGGAGCACTCGGGCACTTTGGCACCCCCCCTCTGCCTCAGCTTGCGGCGCCTGGGCACTATGCACCCTCCTAGAATCGGCACTGCCGCTGCAGCCACAGCTCAAAGCGGCTCCAGGACAGGCGGCCTACCAAAATTTTACCAGTATCCTGCTAGACCAGTCCGGTCCTCATCCTGGTGGAACAGTCCTGCGGGCCGTTGGTAACCGGTCCGCGGTTCAGTACACTGAGACCCCTGTACTACACCAACATATAAAATTCAAATTTTTAACCATAATTACCAAAGCCATCCACAACACTGCCTTCAGCTACATCATCAAATTCATTACCACATATCACCCAAATCATCTTCTCTGCTCCTCCCAAGACCTCTTGCTCTCTAGCTTCCTCGTTACTTCCTTCCATGCTCACCTCCAGGACTTCTCCCAAAGTTCTTCCATCTTCTGGAGCTCCCTACCCCAGTATGTCTTTTTATTTCCTACCTTGTCCATGGTTAGGCAATCTAAGAAAATGTATTCAGGGAAACTTACCCCACCTCCACCTAAAAACTGTACTTTGACCACTTCCATAAGCTCATCCGCCAGCTACTACTTTTTGTACCACCTCCCCCTCCTTTTTAGTTTGTAAGCAACATGAGCAGTGCCTATCCTAATCCTTCTGTATTAAACTGTATTGTAACTGTACTGTCTTCCTTTAGGCCCCTTTCACACGGGCGGACCAATTGGGTCCGCCTGTCAGTTTATTCTGCAGACCCAATCAAACCATCCATTGCCCTATGGAGCGGCGGGTGTCAGTTGACATGAATCCATTGATACCCCCTACGTCTGATCCGATCCTCCAAAAACAGCCAGATGGGGGATCCGCCGAAAATTTACGGATGGGGGATCCGCCAAAAACAGCTGGATGGGGGATCCGCTGAAAATTTACGGATGGGGGATCCGCCAAAAACAGCTGGATGGGGGATCCGCTGAAAATTTATGGATGGGGGATCCGCCAAAAACAGCCGGATGGGGGATCCGCTGAAAATTTATGGATGGGGGATCCGCCAAAAACAGCCGGATTGGGGGATCCGCTGAAAATTTATGGATGGGGGATCCACCAAAAACAGCCGGATGGGGGATCCGCTGAAAATTTATGGATGGGGGATCCACCAAAAACAGATGGATGGGGGATCTGCCAAAAACAGACGGATGGGGGATCTGTTAAAAACAGGCGGATCAAATGGCGTTTACATCGGACCGCCTATAGAGGAAAGCGGGCCGTGTCCATGTCCTCTCTGCATAAACGTAACAGACACACATCTGTCATCCGCCTGCTCAGCGGGGATCAGCAGACAGATTCCCCGCTGAGCAGGTGGATCCGCTGAGCAGGTGGATCTGCTGCCGGAGCCCGCCCCATGTGAAAGGGACTTTATATTGTAAAGCACTGCACAAACTGCTGGTGCAATATACATCCTATATTATAATAATAATTATATATTTTTTATTTGCTATATTTTTTCTGCAGAGGTGGAGTTGCCCTTTAAGGATTGCTAAGCTGCAATATAATACATTTTAGGTTTTAGGTTTAGATACACTTTAAGAATGCATTTCCTAGGTAATTCACATGCAACTAGTGTGAAGAAAGGAGCTGAGAATGTTCTGTCCAGGCAGTCAGATTTCATTAGAGAAATGTTCTGGGCCATCGTATATAGCCAAAATGATGGCATGTAACTCAGGTATAGTTATTAAGTGTCCTTTTCCCATACAAAGTGCCGGAGATATTTCTTTTTACATTCTCCCCAGCTGACTTCCTCCACCCCTAGTTCAGGAATTGATGGCTTTACCCTTTCTGGAGAGAAAGCAAACATTAAACTATGGGAATTTGCATTGCTGTCGGTGGCGGGGAAAGTGCTGTCACCTGATGGTAATCTGTGTATTTCTGCATGCGCGCTCACTAATGAAGGAGGCCGCTCTGACTGGAGGCCACTGAGAACTCGGAGAACGCCTGCTATTTCATAAGAGACAAAGGACGACGTGCCTACATCAGCTGCTGAGTGTGAAAGTGCATCTTGTTTTGGCATGGAAGAAAATCCCTCCACTTGCAGCATTATTTTTGACATTTGTCTGACCAGCAAGGATACAATTTTCTTTCTTTTTATCGCCAGCAGAAAAAAAATGATGAGCGCTGCCATTAAACTATTACGGGAACGGCAGAAAGTACTGTGGAATTATCTAACATAAGCAGAAAGCTTTAGCTGGAAGGTATTATGCATTAGGGCTGGGTTCTAACCAATGATGTACATCTCCTGCAAACCTTTTATGCTAACCTTGGCTCTAATAGGATTCCAAACTTACTATCTATTGTGTATATATGTATATCACTATGTCTATCTCTATATCTCCAGTATATTATTCATTTATTTCAGGTACTTATATAGTGCTGTCAATTACGCAGTGCTTTACATATACATTGTACATTCACATCAGTCCCTACCCTCAAGGAGCTTACAATCTAAGGTCCCTAACTCACATTCATACATACATATACTAGGGCCAATTTAGACAGGATCTAATTAGCCTGCCAGCATATCTTTGGAGTGTGGGAGGAAACCGGAGCACCTGGAAGAAACCCACGCAGGCACAGGGAGAACATGCAAACTCCAGGCAGGTAGTGTCGTGGTTGGGATTCAAACCAGCTACCCTTTTGCTGCCAGGCGAAAGTGCTACCCACTACACCACTGGGCCACCCTATTTCTATATGTCTCTATATCTATATATATCTATATCTCTCCATGTCTATATCTCTATCAGTGGCGTCTGGTGGTCAATATTGGGGGGGGGAGCTGAAACCAACCCCCCCCCCCCCCCCCCCCCCC
>BLSH010375649.1:1891942-1904317 GCA_018402905.1 Glandirana rugosa
TCAAAATTAAAACATAAAACGACGTCTTACGACTTAGATTTTAAAAAAAAAAATTTCTATAAAAATAACTAATATTTCTGTATGTTTGTTTTTGGTCGTCGGTAGCAAGCCCGTTGTACGGGCTGTTAATTCATGTTTTATAACCGCTGAACATGTGCCAGTTGTCTTTGAAAAGGTCAATGTTGAAAGTTATTTACTGTAAGCCCATATAGAGACCAGTATAATCTCATGTAACCCATATATTGTACCATATAAAGATAAATGCTGTCCAGTCCACCCAGTTACGGGTGGACCCCAGACAATTAACCGTAACGAGGGATTCCACTCCGACCTTAGGGAGCAATGCCAATTAACAGACCCCAGGTGGGCATTGACCCACCTGACCTGTCGTAAATAGAAATATACCATGTTATATACCCAATGTACTCTAATATGACCAGAGATATACCCGAATGTCATTTATTGAAAGTTGTAACTGGAAAAGTTTCTGTTGACCGTGTACAAGTCGCCAATATTTTGTACTTAATTGTCGGGCATGTTGCCCGAACGATGGCTGCTGGTTTTTGTTTGTATGTCTTTATAATCAATAAAAATATCTTTAAAAAAAAAAATTTTAGATTCAGCATTCTGCAGCAAAATACAAAATTAAAACTTTCTGTCAAATTAAACAGAATCTCATCTCAAATCTGATAATTCATTACCTGCCACACCCACAGTTTATAACAATAATAATAATTCAGGTGAAGTTCAGCTTATAATGAAGCCTCTGAAACCAAAAGAATTAGATCCAGTTCTTAAGCCCCTTTTCCCACTGAAGGCGCTTTACAGGCGTTGCAGCGCTAAAATTAGTGCTTGAAAAGCGCTTTAAAAACGCTACTGATGCATCTCAACGGATGCTTTCACACTGAGGCATTTTTGTGGAATGTGGAGGGCATTACGAAAATCGCTTGAAAAGTGCCTATCCCCATTGAAATAAATGGGTAGCACTTCAAAAGCGGCTGTACACCGCTCCGGAAGCGCAGAGTGTCGACGCTTTTATCCCCTTTTTAACCCCTTATTAAAGATTAAAAGCACCCCGCTGACGCCCAAATAGCAGCGGCAAGGCGCCGCTATAAAATCGGTAAAGCACCGCTAAACTAGCGGCGTTCTACCACTGACACTCGGGCGGCCCCAGTGCGCAAGGGGTCTAAAGAAATAGGAATTGTTCCCTGCCATGATGATTTGAACAGATTTTTAAAATGGTTCTGTGGCGTGCAATATGTCAGAGATATGCATAATCTAAACCCATCTGATTTAGAAAGAGTTTTGCAACATTCTATAGGAAATGGTCTTTGGATGAAAATTAAAGCGGTTATAAACCCTTTAAAGGGTTTTTTACCTACAGGTAAGCCTATAATAAGGCTTACCTGTAGGTAAAATTAATATCTCCTAAACCTGTATGGTTTAGGAGATATTCCCCCTGCAAGCAGCTGCGATGTGCACGGCGTGATGTTATGGCGCATGCGCCGTGATGTCACGGTGAAGGCCCGGCGTATACCGCCGGACCTTGCCGGAAAGACGTGCTCCCGCACACATGCACGGGAGTGACGTCTAGTGGCTCCGGCCAGTCACAGCGCTGGAGCCGCGTACCCGGAAGCAAGATCTGAGGGAAGATATCCACTCCCTCAGAGGGGACCGAGAAGCCTGGTCGGATCTTCGTTGCAAGGTGAGTATTTCTTAGCAAGGTGCTATTGTCTTGCAGGGTTTTTTTTTGCCTGGTTATACAACTGCTTTAAACAGATCTGTATTCAGCCTCTGAGGACAAGGGTCATATTAGTGGAGTTATTGTGTGTTTTGTATGGTGTACGTTCTGATGTTACCATTCATGGGAAGATCCAGCAGATGCAAAGTGAATCTCCCTATGAATTGTCACACAGGATAGCTACTTTTATGGGATTTTTGGTTGGTAATAATCTTACATTTGAGCATGTGGGCTTGGTACAGTATGGTTCTAGATGCTTTGCATGAGGATATCAAACAAAATATTTTATTCCTTACTCCAAATCTTCATGATTTAAATGACATATTGTTGAGAGCAGATCATTTATGGAGGAAGTCAAATGAGCAGGCTGTAAAAGTTGATTTAGCCACATTGTTTAGGACAAATACTTCCCAGAGGGGAGACTCCGGGTCACATATAGGTGATATTAACGTACACAATAGAGCTGATCAAAATAATAATGAGAAAAAGTCCAAGACCTCGATACCGTTCTCTCAGTTAAAACAGCAATATGACCACCTGAAAATGATGTATGACAAGGTAAGAGTAGAACGTGACACATTGGGGTTGATTTACTAATCTGGTGCAGCTGTGCATGGTAGCCAATCAGCTTTTAACCTCAGCTTGTTCAATAAAGCTTTGAAATAAAACCTGGAAGCTGATTGGTTTCTGTGTGGAGCTGCACCAAGTTTTGCACTTTTCAAGCTTTAGTAAATCAACCCCATTATTGGACCAATTCAGGAGATTGCAGGATGCCAGAGGAATAGAGACAGCAGGAGGTGTAAATTCTCCAAACTTGTTTTTTTTTTTAATGCAAATTACACTCCTATAACAGTCGGGGTGTGTTAGAAGATAGCTTCTAATTATCTTCACAAGAAGAGGTTACAGGGTGTCATACAGGGCTGGTGCAAGGATTTTTCACACCCTAGGCGAAACCTCATTTTGCCGCCCCCCCCTTTGACTCTAGCCCCTTTGCCCTGTCAATTTATACGATGGAGGTGGCGAAGGTAGAGATTTTTTGCAGAACCTCTCTATCTATTTCTTTAGCCGTGGTCCACAGGCCCGCACCTGTGCCCCTGGATCAGCCTCATTTTACCGCCCTGGGGTGCTGCCAGCCGCGGCTCTCCAGTGACATGAGTGATTGATGCTGAGCAGTGATGGATCAACAGCGGATGGGCGCCCCTGGTGGTAGTGGCGCCCTAGGCGGCCGCCTACTCCGCCTAGTGGTAGAGCTGGCCCTGGTGTCATACATGTGGACAGAAGGTGGTCATCCTTCAACTGTTTTTGAATTACACTTCTCTGGCAGTGGGGGTGATTTAAAGCGGAGTTCCACCCTATTAAAAGTCAGCACAAAAAGTGTAGCTGCTGACTTTTATTAATCAGACACTCACCTGTCCCAGGCGCGAGCGATGCGGTCGCCCGACGCTTCGCTCCTCTCCTACTCCTCCATGCGGCACTGGCATCACAGAGTAGGAGCCCAGCTTTGGCTTCAAAGCCAGGCGCACACTGTGCATGCGCGAGTAGTATCTTCTGTGATGTGACAAGAGGGCGGAGGAGAAGGTGAACTTCCTTCCGGCTCCGTGGAGCCAGGAGAGGAAGTGGCAGCTAGGACCTTGTGAAAACAGGGTCCCCCCCCCCAAAAAAAAATGACATGCCAATTGCAGCATGTCAGGGGGTCACCAACACTTGAAGTGGAAGTTCCACTATTGGGTGGAACTCCGCTTTAACTTAAAACTGTAAACATGTAAATAGCACTCTGTTTTAACTTCAAACAATGTTAAGACCTTGCTAATGAATTTTGTTGGAGAGGTTTTGTCTTTCAGATTTTGCCGGTGATACTCATTTCCATGTGAATAGCAGAAGCACAGTTCTTTCTGAGATATCAGACATTGTTGGCTAGTGGGGGAGAGCAGGCTGCTACAAAGACTTTAAAAATAATGGACACTCTCAATATTCATCAAGCAATGGACTTATTTAGACCATCTTTATGTAGAGTGACAATTCCTTTTTTCAAATCCTCAGAGAGTTCTTTGCCATGAGGTGCCATGTTGAACTTCCAGTGACCAGTATGAGAGAATGAGAGCAATAACACCAAATTTAACACACCTGCTCCCCATTCACACCACAGACTCGGTAACACTAATGAGTCACGTTCCACCGGAGAGAGAAAATGGTTAATTGGGCCCAATATGGACATTTTCACTTAGGGGTGTACTCACTTTTGTTGCCAGTGGTTTAGACATTAATGGCTGTGTGTTGAGTCATTTTGAGGGGACAGCGAATTTACACTTTTATACAAGATTTACACTCACTACTTTACATTGTAGTAAAGTGTCATTTCTTCAGTGTTGTCACATGAAAAGATAAAAAATATTTACAAAAATGTGAGGGGTGTACTCACTTTTGTGAGATACTGTGAATGGATGTGAAGAATGTTCTACCTTTCATGACGAAGATACTAGCAAGAATTTCCACTGCTGCTTTGTCTGGACAAATTATCTGATTAACACCGATGTCAAGCTGATACTATCTAAACCATCTGATGTTCCCATTCAGTGGACTTATGGACTGAAAGATTCAAGTAACTGCTCTATTGAAGGCAATGTGGGGTCGGCCTACAGCAAATTACCAAAGCAAATTGTGGCTGGCAGAAGTTTAATTCTGGATTTGTTATAAAGATTACTAAAACTGAACAATTCATCTTTAAAAATGAAACCCCTGAGCCTGGAGATGAGAAAATCCTGCACTTCGTGGATTGCTGCTCCTAGACTAGAGCATACTTCCAAGTTTACGTTCAGTGAGATGATAGGAAACGTGATAACGTCAAACCGGAGAATGGACTGTGACGTCAGCTTATCTTTGCACAATATTTCCTGATGTGATAAGCTTTGAAAAAAGGCCTAACAGCTACATGGGCCACGGATGTTTACCAAATCCTTTTCCAGTCATAGTCTAAAGATCCATTATCTAGTTATCTAATAACTGTTTCATGGGCCATTGTAAAGCATTCAGTACCTCAAATCATAATCATATGTTTGTTGTTTGATTTATGGGTCAGTTCTAATAATTAAAACCAACCCAAGTGGGGAAATGTTGTGTAATATTTCATATACATATACACAGTTTTTATAATATGTACATTGGTGTACATAGGCCATGATTTATGGCCTAACACAGCTGGCAGGCAAGCTGCATTACATATCCAAAGGCCCACAGTTACTTGCAGGGGGTTGTAGAAAGTCGATTTCCCTGATCAGACTTGAAAGGAATAGTACAAAAAGTATTTATTGATGGTAATTAGACTTGAGGGGCTATTCATGGGAAATGGTGACAACCCCCCCCCCCCCCCAGGGTCTGACTAGTAGGACTTAAGCTGGCAGTTAGTCAGTCTTTTCATCCTCCATGAAGGTATGCCACGAGGAATTGGGTTCTCTAAATATTGTAAGATTATCATGTCATCCACGCTGTTTTGTACCTCTGTTGGACTTGTTGGTCATCTGTGTTGGAAGTCAATAAATGCATTCTCTGGAAGAACCGATTGATTGCCGTGGGAACAACTAGAATAATTATAACTAAAAAATAACTACATCCATTCATCCACTATTACATCACTAAAATAATGAAATTATAATGGGATTTTTTTTACAATCTATAGCAGAATACATATTGGCCTCAAATGATGAAGAAATTAGATTTTTTTGTTTGTTTCATAAAGTTTTATTGAACATACAAGTAACCAGGGTACAAGTACAGTAGTAGGGAGTGAACAAAGCATAGACAAATATATTC
This sequence comes from Glandirana rugosa, assembly GCA_018402905.1. Classification (NCBI taxonomy): domain Eukaryota; kingdom Metazoa; phylum Chordata; class Amphibia; order Anura; family Ranidae; genus Glandirana; species Glandirana rugosa. The sequence goes on from BLSH010375649.1 coordinate 1,897,491, forward strand.
ACTGGTGAACGGGTCTTGAATTGACAACATTATGGTATTGGTTCAGAAATAAATAATGAGAGCACTAGAAACGATAATTTAGATAGAAAGCAGCAATCAAAAGAGAACAATGAGTATCAAAGCTGTCTGAACATCTGTTAGCCCTACAATCAGGGTACCAAGACAGGAGGCCATTGGGAATGTCCTAAAGAGAGTAGTGGACATCTATCCCTGTCTTTTTATGAAGGGTATGGTGTAGAAGGGAGGGGAGGGTGATGGGGAGAAGAAAGAAAAAAAAAGGGGGGGGAGTGTTAAGATTAGATAATAAAGAAGTAGGAGGTAGTCAAGCAGGGAATTTTTACCTTCCCCACACAACTTGGAGAGTGATGGAGTAGAAGAAATTCAATTTTTTTTTTTTTACCAAAAATATGTAGAAGAATACATTGGCATAAACTGATGAAGAAATTTGATTTTGAAAAAATATTGGGGTTTTTTTTTTTCAAAATGTTCTACCTTTTTTTGTTTATAGGGCAAAAAATAAAAACCACAGAGGTGATCAAATACCACCAAAAGAAAGCTCTATTTGTGGAAAAAAAGTTCATCAATTCTACTTGGGTACAGCGTTGAATGACCGCGCAATTGTCAGTTAACCACTTCAGCCCCAGAAGGTTTTACCCCTTAATGACTAGGCCATTTTTTGCGAATCGGCACTGCGTTACTTTAACTCACAATTGCGCGGTCGTGCGCCATTGTACCCAAATAAGAATGATGTCATTTTTTTCTCACAAATAGAGCTTTCTTTTGGTGGTATTTGATCACCTCTGCAGCTTTTTTTTTTTGCTATAAACAAAAAAAAAGCGACAAATTTGAAAAAAAACAATATTTTTTATTTTCTGCTATAAAACACATCCTAATAAAATTTTTAAAAATCTAATTTCTTCATCAATTTAGGCCAATATTTATTTTGCTACAAGTTTTTGGTAAAAAAAAATCCCAATAAGCGTATATTGATTGGTTTGCACAAAAGTTATAGTGTCTACAAAATATGGGAATAGATTTATGGCATTTTCATTATTTATTTATTTTTTACTAGAAATGGCGGCAATTAGTGATTTTTAGCAGGGCTGCAACATTGCGGCGGACAGATCAGACACCTAACTGACATTTTTGACACTTTTTTTGGGAACCAGTGACACCAATACAGTGATCAGTGCTAAAACTGCTGATTGGCTCCCCTGTTGGCCAATCGGGGCGCGGTGCGCTCACAAAAGCTAGTGCACGAATCGGCGAACCGGTACAGCGATTTGCGTAGCCAGGCCACCTTACCGCAGTATAACTGCAGTGGGTCAGCAAGTGGTTAAAGTAGCGCAGTGCCCTATGACAAAAAATGGCCTGGTCATGAAGTGGTTAATCAGTACAGTTGGCATCCGTAAATACAATAAAAACCCAATATTTTTTACTTTTTTGTTATAATACATATCCAAAAAAAATATAGAAAACCAAATTTATTTGTCAGTTTTGGCCGATATATATATATTCTTCTACATATTTGTGGTAAAAAAAAAATCGCAATAGGCGTATATTGATTGGTTTGCGCAAAAGTTGCCACGTTTACAAACCAAGAGAATTCATTAATGACTTTTTTTACATTTTTTTTCTTTACCAGTAATGCCGGAGATCTGCGATTTTTATCGGGACTGCGATATTGCGGCTGACAGATCGGATATTTTTGACACTTTTTTGGGACCAATGACATTTATAAAGCTATCAGAGCTAAAAAAAAAAAAAGCCACTAATTACTGTATAAATGTAACTGGCAGGGAAGGGGTTAACCTGCAGGGGGCAGTCATGGGGTTAAATATGTTCCCTAGGTGTTCTAACTGTGTGGGGTCTGGGCTGGCAGGGGCATTACAGATCTAACTGATCCCGATTACAGAGATCAGTATATCTCTGTTATGCCCACTGATGGAGCGGGGAACCACCGTGTTTACATCGGCGGTTCCCCGTTCCTCCTGTGTAGTACGCGATCGTGGGTCTCTGGCGGACACTTAGTCCACCTGACCAACGGCCACATTCAGGGAGCTCGCAGCGGGCACGAGAGAGCGCCGGTGGCAGCGTGCGCTCGCCCCCTAGCCGTGCATGCGCGAATCGCCATTTATAAATGGCGATTCGCGATATGCTGCCACATTGCAGCAATAAATGTACGCGCCGCGGTCGGGAAGTGGTTAACAAATAGGTTGTAAGGAAAGTTGAAAACTGAAGGCACTTAAAAGTTTTAACCACTTCAGATCCGCGCTATTGCCGAAGTACGGCTCCAGCGCGGATCTGAAATGCCCGGACGACGTCCATGGACGTCGTCCACTGTGCGCGCTCCTGGCGCGCCCCCTGGAGGCAGAGGCGGCGCGCGCGCCGCACGCTGCGCGAGCGTACCCGTGGGTCAGGCGGACTCTATGTCCGCCCGAGACCCGGCGATCTCTTTTGGGAGCCTCAGAACAGGGAACCGCAGTTGTAAACACGGCGGTTCTCCGTTCTGTGACAGGGGACAAGGGGAACATTTGTTAACCCCTTCACTGCCCCCTGCTGGTTAACCCCTTCACTGCCAATGACATTTATACAGTAATCAGTGGATATTTAAATTTCTGATCGCTGTATAAATGTCATTGGTCCCAAAAATGTGTAAAAAATGTCCGACATTTCTGCAGCAATATCGCAGTCCCGCTAAAAATTGCAGATCGCCGCCATTACTAGTAAAAAAAAATAATAATAATAAAAACGCCATAAATCAATTCCAGTTAGTAGATGCGATAACTTTTGCGCCAACCAATCAATATACGCCGATTGCGATTTTTTTTTTTACCAAAAATAAGTAGAAGAATATATGTCGGCCAAAACTGATGAATATTTTTTTTAATGGATTTGTATTTTAGCAAAAAGTAAAAAATATTGTTCTTTTTTGCAAAATTGTCGCTCATTTTTTGTTTATAGCGGCGATCAGAAATGACGCAGAGGTGATCAAATACCACCAAAAGAAAACTCTATTTGTGGGAAAAAAAGGACGCAAATTTTATTTGGGTACAACGTCGCACGACCGCGCAATTGTCATTCAAAATGCGACAGCGCTGAACGCCAAAAATTGGTCTGGGCAGGAGGGGGGTTTAAGTGCCCAGTAAGGAAGGGGTTAAATGACATAGACAAACGAACATAATTACTGAAGTGTAAAACAACCCAAGAAAATTGTCACACTGCAAAATGAAAGAACAGTGAGTCAGTTGCCTGGGGGCGTTCATCATAAATCACGTTTGGCTTTACCTTACATTTTTTTTAAAGGAATAAAATGTTCAGGCTGCCGACTCCCTCAATCAACATTGACTATTTTTAATCCTTATGCTGCTAGCATTAGTAGATAGATAGTAAAGTATGTCATGTTTACTTGTTTTAGACTTTTTTTTTACGTTTCTTCAGTTACTTCCTGATTTCCAAGCCTAGGCTAAAATTATTTCACACATCCCAGGGGTCTTAACCACTTGCCGACCGCAGTCTGACGGCAACAAAGTGGCTCGTTATCGCAAACCGCCGTCATAAGCGCGCGCTCACTGTCCCCGGGTGGGGTGGTCAAGGAAGCGAGTAGGGCGGACTCGATCACCACCGGCTACCCGCGATGGTCCCCCCCCCACAGTGAGAGAACGGAGGTCCGTGTATGTAAACACAGATCTCCGTTCTCATAGAGGGGGAAGGGCGATGATCACAGGCTTCCTCTATATGGAAGCCGTGATCATCCCCTTTCCCCAGCCAGGGCAGCCCCCATACAGTTAGAACACGCCCAGGGAACACAGTTAACCCTTAGAGTGCCCCCTTCAGGTTAACCCCTTCACTGCCAATGGCATTTACACAGTAATCGGTGCATTTTTATAGCACTGATCGCTGTATAAATGCCAATGGTCCCAAAAAAGTGTCAAAATGGTCCGACATGTCCGCTGAAATATCGCAGTACTGCTAAAAATTGCAGATCGCCGCCATTACTAGTAAAAAATAAAAAAAATAAATAAAAACCCCAGAAATTAATTCTCATCGTCCGTAAACGTGGCAACTTTTGCGCAAACCAATCAAAAAACGCAGATTGCGATTTTTTTTTTACCAAAAATATGAGGAAGAATATAAATCGGCCAAAACCGAGGGAAAAAAATGTTTTTTTATAGTTTTTTTTATTTGTATTTTACCAAAAAGTAAAAAATTGGGTTTTTTTTGCAAAATTGTCGCTCTTTTGTTTATAGCGGCGATCAGAAATGACGCAGAGGTGATCAAATACCACCAAAAGAAAGCTCTATTTGTGGGGAAAAAAGGACGCAAATTTCGTTTGGGTACAACGTCGCACGACCGCGCAATTGTCAGTTAAAACGACGCAGTGCCGAATCGCAAAAAGTGCTCTGGTCCTAAAGTAGGAAATCCTTCCGGTCCTTAAGTGGTTAAAGCGGTAGTAAATCGCTGGGCGTTTTTTTTTATCCTGCAAGGTAAAGCATAATAATATGCTAGCACTTTATGTTAAACTTACCTAAAACGAAGCTTTCCAGTGCCGCGTTGTCACTGCTGCAGGCGCTCCCATCTTCACCCGGTCTTCCTTCCAGGTTCGCGGACTCCGGCTGTGTGACTGGCCAGAGCTGTGATGACATTACTGCCATGCATGTGCAAGGGAGCCGCCATTTACGAAAAAGGACTCTGAAGGAACAGCCGTTCCTTCAGAGCGCATGCGCTGGTGATGTCATTGGCTCCATGTACAGTAAATATCTCCGTTTAGTAGATATTTACACTACCTATACGTAAGCCTTATTATAGGCTTATCTATAGGTAAAAGTCAGAGATGGGAGTTTATTCCCACTTTCAGAAGGGAAGGAATGGTTTTCTCAGCTAAGCACACCCTCCTACCTGCATGCCTGAGCTAAGGGCAGAGGGATTCCAGGAAGTAAATGCTACATGAATCATCTGCCCTTACTTAAGATGGCCACTGCTAGGGGGGGTGGGGTGTTTACTTTACATATTAAAAATTAATTAAATAGTGTTTTTAGTGTGTGGTGCTCAGATACAGCATAGTTCCGCTTCAAGAATCAATAAGGTGTATTAGATTAACTGGATATCTCATGGTACAGTTTTCATAGTAAAGCATAAATATCGTGTGAGTGCCTCATACATTTACCACATAGCCCAAGCACACTTACCAACAGTCCTGATTTTCCCGGGACATTCACGGAATTCAGACCAAAATCCTGGTCTTACTGTGTCCCAGGAAAAATCATGGGAAATTGGCTTTGTCCCGGTGTTCTGTGTATCACCAGAGCCACCGCTAAAGGTCCGAGGCCGGTACTGGTGATATTGTCTCTGCCACCATTTAAGAGAAGACCTGCTCTCGTGGAGGCTGAGGGGAAGAAACAAGAGGCAGAGCCCTGGTGGAAAGCAGCTGCCAATAGAAGTGGAGCTGCCGCCAACCCCACGGCCTGCTGCCTCAGATGTAAGGGGTTCCCTGTGGACTCTGATGTGAGGGGGGCTTTGGGAACCCTAATTTAAGGGGGAATGCTGGAAACTCTGATTTAAGTGGGAGGTTTAGTGAGTTAGTTAGTTAGTGAGGTTTAAAAAAAGACTCAAGTCCATCAAGTTCAACCTATGTGTGTGCTTTCATGTCAGTATTACATTGTATATCCCTCAATGCTTTGGTGTGAGCAGAAACCTTCTTCCATCAGAGTTCTCCTTTACATCAGAGTCCACAGCGTTCCCCCTTTAAAAAAATGTTTGCCGTGCGCCACTAAATTGTTCGGGTTTGGTTTGAAGAAAAGGTGGCCACCCTACCCAGGCTCCACCTCTTGTTTCTTCCCCTCGGCCTCCACGAGAGCTGGTCTTCTCTAAAATGGCGGCAGAGACAATATCACCAGTGCCGACATCTAGCGACGGTTCTAGCGATACAGCAGAATGGAGGTCTTATAATGAATCTGGTGGCAAGTGACACAAGCTGCATCTGGTGGCAAATAACAAGCTGTATCTAGTGGCAAGCTACATCTCGTGGCAAGGAACAAGTTGCATCGGGTGGCAAGCTGCAATCTGGTGATTGTTAAACATTAGGCTTGTGCAATTCGTTTCGTTCCGAATTTCGTTTTTACCGAATTTTGCAAAATTCGGCAATTCGGACGAATTCCGAATTTTCAATTTCCGAATTTTTCCGAATTTTCGTTTTTTCCGAATCACGGTAATTCGGAAATTCGCGGTAATTCGGAAATGCGCGGTAATTCGGCAATTTAGTTAATTCAGAAATTGGCGGTAATTCGGCAATTGAGGTAATTCGGAAATTCGCGGTAATTCGGCAATTGCGGTAATTCGGAAATTCGGCAATTGGAACAGACGAAAATCCGAAATTCGGAAATCCGAAAATTGGAAAAAACTAAGAATATTTGAAATAATAACTAACTAATAAATATTAAATTATAGGTATTGGAATTTCCTTGAAAGTTTGGCTGTTAATGAACTTAGATATGAAATTTAGCACTAATAGTCATACTTTCAAGAAAATTTTTCAATACCTATATTTAATAGTTATTTATTATTATTTCAAATATTCTTTTTTATTTCCGAAATTCAGAAATAAGGAAGAACATTTGAAATAATAAGTTATTAATTTATAATTTTTACTTATAAATTATAATAAGCTATTATTATTTCAAATGTTTTTCATTATTTCCGACTTTTGCAGTGTGTGACTGTATATATGCATACTGTATGTATGTGTGTGTGTGTGCATACTGGGTGTGTATATACTCTGTGTATATTGGATGTATATTGTATGTATACTGTGTGTTTACATACAATAT
>BLSH010375649.1:1905260-1919512 GCA_018402905.1 Glandirana rugosa
TACAAAAAGGAATAAAGGCTGAAAACGTCACACACTGACATGTATACGGATGACATACATACACACACACACATGTATGACCCACACATATATGACCCACATATAACCTACATATAACATACATATGACACACAAATGTATGTTATATTCGTGTCATACATGTGTGGGTCGTACGTGTGTGTGTATGTATGTCATACGTATATATGTCAGTGTGTGACGTTTCCAGTCTTTGTTCTTTCTTGTAAACTTTTTTATTATCGAATAATATTAAGTATTATTCATCTCAACTCGCCCAAGCCCAGGCCCCAAGACCATTAAAATTTTACAGCACTTTTCAGAACTCTTAGTAAAATTACCAGAACCCCGGACCCGAACCCGCTCAACTCTACTTATTATGAATTATAATAAGCTATTATTTTTTCAAATGTTCTTTCTTGTTTCTGACCTTTGCAGTGTGTGACTGTATATATGCATACTGTATGTATGTGTGTGTGCATGCTGGGTGTGTACATACTGTGCTTATATTGTATGTAAACACACAGTATACATACAATATACATCCAATATACACCCAGTATATACACACCCAGTATGTACACACACACACATACATACAGTAGGCATATGTACAGTCACACACTGCAAAAGTCGGAAATAAGGAAAAACATTTGAAATAATAATAGCTTATTATAATTTATAAGTAAAAATTATAAATTAATAACTTAATATTTCAAATGTTCTTCCTTATTTCCGAATTTCGGAAATAAAAAAGAATATTTGAAATAATAATAAATAACTATTAAATAAATATAGGTATTGAAAAATGTTCTTGAAAGTATGACTATTGATGCTAACTTTCATATTTAAGATCATTAACAGCCAAACTTTCAAGGAAATTCCAATACCTATAATTTAATAGTTATTAGTTAGTTATTATTTCATATATTATTAGTTTTTTCCAATTTTCGGATTTTCGAATTTCCGAATTTTCGGATTTTCGTCTGTTCCAATTGCCGAATTTCCGAATTACCGCAATTGCCGAATTACCGCGAATTTCCGAATTACCGCAATCGCCGAATTACCGCGAATTAGCGAATTACCGCAATTGCCGAATTACCGCGAATTTCCGAATTACCGCAATTGCCGAATTACCGCGAATTTCGGATTTCCAAATTTTTAATTTCCGAATTTCCGAATTACGATTTTTTTTAATTTCCGAATTTCCGAATTTTTTGAATTTCCGAATTTCTGAAAAACGAAAAAAACACATTTTTTATCCATGCACAAGTCTATTAAACATTCTGGAATACACATATTACTATTGTGGTTTAGGATCTGGGCCTGCTGTCCCTCCGTCCCTCTTTCTTTCCTTCCATCTCTCTCCGTCCCTCCCTATCTCTAGCTTTCTCTCTCCCTCTCTTTCTCCCTTTCTTTTTCCATCCATCCCTCTCTTCCTTCTCCCTCCATCCCTTATTTATCACAGACTCTAGCCATCCCCCTTTAAGCCATGCCCACATTTCGTTTAACCACTTCAGCCCCGGAAGGATTTACCCCCTTCCTGACCAGACCTTTTTGCGATCTGACACTGCGTCGCTTTAACTGACAATTGCGCGGTCATGCGACGTTGTACACAAACAAAATTGACGTCCTTTTTTTCCCAGAAATAGAGCTTTCTTTTGGTGGTATTTGATCCCCTCTGCGTTTTTTATTTTGCGCTATAAACAAAAAAAGAGCCACAATTTTGAAAAAAAAAACAATATTCTTTACTTTTTGCTTTAATACATATCCCCCCAAAAAAATTTATTCATCAGTTTTGGCTGATATATATTCTTCTACATTTTTTTGGTAAAAAAAAAAAAACGCAAAAAGGATTGATTGGTTTGCGCAAAAGTTGCCGCGTTTACAAACTATGAGAATTCATTTATGACGACTATTAATTTATTTATTTTTACTAGCAATGGCAGTGATCTGCGATTTTTATCGGGACTGCGATATTGCGGAGGATATGTCAGACATTTTTGACACTTTTTTTGGGACCACTGACATTTATACAGCGATCAGAGCTAAAAAAAAAACACTGTTTACTGTATAATCAGGGAAGGGGTTAACCTGCAGGGAGGCAATCGATCGGTTAACTGTGTTCCCTATGCGTGTTCTAACTGTATGGGGGCTAGGCTGGCATGGACATGACAGATCTAACTGATTCTGATCACAGGGATCAGTAGATCACTGTCATGTCACCTGACAGAACGGGGAACTGCAGTGTTTACATCGACGGTTACCTGTTCTTCAGAAGGCGATCGCGGGTCACCAGCAGACATCGAGTCAGTCCGACCCACGGCCACACTCAGGCAGAGTGCAGCGGGCACGAGAGAGGTGCACGCCCACCCACAATTGCGGATAGCCATTTATAGATGCCGATCTGCACTGCGGAGCCAACTTGCCGCAGTAAATGTACGCGAGGCGGTCGGCGAGTGGTTAAACCACGCCACATTTTTTCCCCCGCTACACCTCGCCTACAAATGAATGCCTCACCCCCTAATTATAATAAGACTCCGCCTACAGAAAAAAAAGTGTCCCTGTAAATTTTTTGATAATGTTGGCAACTATGCTCAAGTAAACAGTTACTTGACAATCACATAATATGATGTGATCAATATGATCAATATTCACCCACTTTCCTTTGGAATTTTATACACTGATCCAAATCCAAGCAAACTATTTCATTCACTGATGTATTGGTTTTAGGTGCTGAAGCTACATACAGTGCGTGCCGTGCCTAAAGCCAACACATCAGTGAAGGAAATAGTTTGCTGGGACCAGTTTTGGACAGAGTGGAGAGGGATCAGAGCCCCTGTCGGTTTTTATTGCTGGCTGTGCCCCTGTTAAGGACACTCACCCTCTCTATTTATCCTGTTGAAACTGAAAGTAAAAAGGAAATCCCAAATTTTGGGTTGTCCCCAGAAAAGTAATAGATGGGAAATCTTCCAATGGGGACACTAGTTCTGGTGACCTGGGGGCCCCCATAAATTCCTTTAATTTGCAGAGATATCCTCTCACTTCCTGTTTGGCTTTGGAAAGGAAGTGAAGGGAAATCTCCCCAATGGGACACAGATGGTGAAAAATAAAATTCTGACAGTGGTTATAACCCTCCCTTGCTCTATCCAAAATGAAAATAAAAACGTTTTGCCCATAGTTCTACTTTAAATTAGATGGATCGCACTAGAAATGTACTAGCTGGTTTATGTAACATATAAAACATTTTAAAGGTGCAAATATATTTTACTTTGAAATAAGCATTATCCACTTCACCCCCGGAAGGATTTCCCCCTTAATGACCAGAGCACATTTTGCAATTCAGCACTGCGTCCCTTTAACTGACAATTGCGACCTTTTTTCCCCACAAATAGAGCTTTCTTTTAGTGGTATTTGATTACCTCTTCATTTTTTATTTTTTTGCGATATAAACAAAAAAACGACAAAAAAAAATACAATTTTGAAAAAAAACCAATACAAAAAAAAAAAACTAATTTATTCATCAGTTTTGGCCGATATATAGTCTTCTTCATATTTTTGGTAAAAAAAAAAATCGCAACTGGCGTATATTCATTGGTTTGCACAAAAGTTGCACATTGTCGGACACTTTTTTTTGGGACCATTGGCATTTATACAACAATCAGAGCTAAAAAAAAACAAACACTGATTACTGTGTAAATGTCACTGGCAGGGAAGGGGTTAACACTAGGGGGCGATCAAAGGGTTAACTGTGTTCCCTGGGATGTGTTTCTAACTGTGTGGGGGCTGGGCTGACTGGGGGAGGAGAGTGATCATTGCTCCCATATACAGGAAACATACGATCACTCTCCTTCTCCCCAGTCAGAACGGGGATCCGCTTGTTTACATTAGTGGTCCCCGTTCTCTCACTGTGCGGGAGCGATCAAGTCCGCCCTACCCGCTCCCTGGCTCCCCCGCTACACACTGAGCGCATGAGCACACCTCCGGCAGTGCGCACGGGCCCGCGTTCCTCGATCTTGCAGCCGCCGCCAGGTGATGGCGGTTTGCATTATCGAGCCAGACTGTGGTCTTTACCCACTTGCCGACCGCCAACCGCAGGTTCACGGGGACAAAGTGGTTCGGTATTGCAAGTCATCTGACGGCGGCTGCGGGATTGCGCACTGTGAGCGCGCGCGCGCCGCCGGAGGCACGCCCGCGCGCTCACTCTGTTCGGGGAGGGCCAGGGAGCGGGTGCGGCGGCCTTGATCGCCGCCGGCTACCCGCGATGTCCCCCCCCCCGGAGTGAAAGAACGGAGGTCCATGTAAGTAAACACGGACCTCCGTTCTGTGAAGGGGGAAGGGCTGTGATCACTTCCCTTCCCCTGCTAGGGCAGCCCCCCACAGTAAGAACACGCCCAGGGAACGCAGTTAACCCTTAGAGCGCCCCCTGCAGGTTAACCCCTTCACTGCCAATGGCATTTACACAGTAATCAGTGCATTTTTATAGCACTGATCGCTGTATAAATGCCAATGATCCCAAAAAAGTGTCAAAATGGTCCGACATGTCCGCTGAAATATCGCAGTACCGCTAAAAATCGCAGATCGCCGCCATTACTAGTAAAAAATAAAAAAAAATAAAAACCCCAAAAATTAATTCTCATCATCCGTAAACGCAGCCACTTTTGCGCAAACCAATCAATAAACGCCGATTGTGATTTTTTTTATTGCAAATATGAGGAAGAATATAAATCGGCCAAAAACGGTAAAAAAAAAATTTTTTTTGTATTTTTTTTTTGTATTTGTATTTTAGCAAAAAGTAAGAAATTTGGGGGTTTTTTTCAAAATTGTCGCTCTTCTTTTGTTTATAGCGGCGATCAGAAATGATCCAGCGATGATCAAATACCACCAAAAGAAAGCTCTATTTGTGGGTAAAAAGGATGCAAATTTCGTTTGGGTACAACGTCGCACGACCGCGCAATTGTCAGTTAAAGCGACGCAGCACCGAATCGCAAAAAGGGCTCTGGTCCTAAAGTGTGAAATCCTTCCGGGGCTGAAGTGGTTAAGTGGTTAAAGTAAAAAAAAAAGAAACAGATATTTGTTAGCTGCATACATATTCACCTTTTCCACCTTAAAGCAATATTAAATCCAAAACCAATAATGTAATATTTTGCAGCTTAACAATCATTAGATGTGGTGGCTGCATGTGTTTTCTTTTTTGAGCTTCCTTTAGGCTTTTTTCCCACTGAGATCCAGTAACACACCTCCTGGCCAGTAACACACCTCCTGTATTAAAATGTCTCCACTCTGGATGAAGGACCACAGGGGGCACCATTGGATAGCAGCATTGACAGTCTTGTGGAGACGGGAGTGTTAGATAAACTACCAAATTTAAATACACTAACAAATTGAAGCCAAACTCCAGCTAGCACTTTATTAGCAGTTACAGCAAACATTTTTTTTCTTTTTGGGTTAAAGGTTTTACATAAGCAAAAACTGATCATTGAAAGCATCCCTGTCAGTGGTAAATGGTTTGTCTCATTACTGTAACTGATACATTCTGCTGGAGAGTTTGTTCTTTTGAAAAACAACGGACTTACTGGCCAGATCACCAGATGAAAATAGAAGAAAGAAAGCCTAAAATAGAAAATGAATGCAGCCATCACATCATAGAAATGGTAAGCTGCAATATAATAAATGTTTGCTTTGGGTTCAATACTGCTTTAAAGGCACAGGGACACACCAGAAGCCCAACAAAGCAACAATGGCAGCTGAAGGCTGAGCTGCCTCCCTGCATACCTACAGGTCATACTTACCTGTAATGTGCGCAGAAAGCACCATGTTCTGCTTTTCTGGCTGTCCCCCGCCGGTACTGTCATCCTCCCCCTGCTCTGGGCACCTCCTTAGCAAGCTGTGTGTGTCCACAGACACACACAACACCGGTAAGCCACGCCCCCAATCCCTCCTTAACAGGAGTTTGACTGGCTATGGCTTCTGCTGCCTCAGTGTCTCCTGTGTAAGTGTTTAGGGTGTGGGGGGGTTGAGGAAAAATAGTAGGGTGCATTTTACCTTACTGCAAAGAATGCATCTACTGCTATACACTGTATACTTCAACATAGAGACTCTCAAAAATGTGAGTTAGGACTGCAATTTACAGAGGGAGCCTTGACAAAATTTACAAATATTACAACTAAAATCTCGGTTTTTACCACCAATTTTTAAAGCAGGAACTGGCCTGGCTGAATTGAACTCTGTGTGCACCCCTGTCTGTTCAATAGAAGCCAGTCATTAAAACCCAGCATTCAATCAGCTGCTGCAGCCAATGGCTGTGGGGAGGGGAGCCCCACTATCGGAATACAATAGTGCAGCAGGAAAGATCCCTGCATCAGCATCACTTGTACAGTGAGGGAAAAATTATTTGACCCCCTGCTGATTTTGTACGTTTGCCCACTGACAAAGAAATGATCAGTCAATAATTTTAATGGTTGGTTTACTTTAACAGTGAGAGACAGAATAACAACAAAAATATCCAGAAAAATAAAAAAAACGTTTTAAATGTATTTGCATTTTAATGAGTGAAAGAAATATTGACTTAGTACTTGGTGGCAAAACCCTTGCTGGCAATCACAGAGGTCAGGCGTTGGCCACCAGGTTTGCAGACATCTCGGGAGGGATTTTGTCCCACTCCTCTTTGCAGATCCTTTCCAAGTCATTAGGGTTTAGAGGCTGACGTTTTGTAACTCGAACCTTCAGCTCCCTCCACATATTTTCTGAATTAAGGTCTGGCTAGGCTAGGCCACTCCAGGACCTCAATGTGCTTCTTCTTGAGCCACTCCTTTGTTGCCTTGGCTGTGTGTTTTGGGTCATTGCCATGCTGGAATACCCATCCACGACCCATTTTCAATGCCCTACCTGATGGAAGGAGGTTCTCACCCAAGATTTGACGAAACATGGTCCTGTCTATCGTTCCTTTAATGCAGTGAAGTTGTCCTGTCCCCTAAGCAGAAGACACCCCCAAAGCATAATGTTTCCACCTCCACGTTTGATGGTGGGGATGGTGTTCTTTGGGTCATAGGCAGCATTCTTCCTCCTCTAAACACGGCGAGTTGAGTTGATGCCAAAAAGCTTGATGTTGGTCTCATCTGACCACAACACTTTCACCCAGTTCTCCTCTGAATCATTCAGATATTCATTAGCAAACTTCAGTACTTGTGCTTTCTTGAGCAGGTGGACCTTGCGAAGAGCTGCAGGATTTCAGCCCTTCATGGCGTAGTGTGTTAACAATCGCTTTCTTGGTGGCTATGGTCCCAGCAGCCTTGAGATCATTGACAAGATTGCCCTGTGTAATTCTGGCTAATTCCTCACCATTCTCATGATCATTGAAACTCCAAGAGGTACGATCTTGCATGGAGCCCCAGACCGAAGGAGATTGACAGTTATTTTGTGTTTCTTCCATTTGCGCATAATCACACCAAATTTTGTCACCCTCTCACCAAGCTGCTTGGGCAATGGTTTTGTAGCCCATTCCAGCCTTGTGTAGGGCTACAATCTTGTCCCCGACATCCTTGAACAGCTCTTAGGTCTTGGCCATGGTGAAGAGATTGGAATTTGATTGATTGATTGCTTCTGTGGACAGGCGTCTTTTATACAGGTAACAAGCTGAGATTAGGAGCACTACCCCCGCTGCCCCAACCACCATAATCTTCCTGTGTGGCAGTGGTTAATACAGCTTAAAGTGGTAGTAAACCTTCATATCATTTTCAGCCAAGGAAGCTTGGCCTCTTTTTAATCTACAACTTCCATGATGCTTCACATGTGATCAGCTATGACACCAGCCATTGGATGGTTTGACAGTTTGGTTTAGAGCACAACCAATGGGAGTGTTACATTTCTGGCACATGCCGGAAATGTAACTGGTTTTTAAACTGTTAAATGGATGGGTTTTCTACCGCTTTAAGGGCTGTCAGAAGCTCTCATCAAGTACGCCCATCCTTTCCTGCCAGATCTGCCATTCATAGAAGCCATACTATAGCTTTTATGAATGACACAGGGTCTATGAGTGGAGTGAACAAAGCTATCAATTATCTGTCCTTCATCGAGCAGGAAAGGCACACCTCCCAATTCCCTGAGATGGGAATGAGGGCCACCTATTAGTAAAAGTGTGTAGGCATAGGACACACCCTCTGGAAAGGAGAATTGTACAAAAAAAATAATTGGTTAAACCCACAAGTGCTTTTTTTAAACCACCACTATTCCTTTATTTTGGCTTTTGCAATTTCCAAATGCAGCGATTTAGAAATTGGATGAAAGGTTTAGCCCTGTAAAACACTTTTAGATAGATAAGAAGTGCATTTTATATACAACTATATAGATCAGACCAATATGAGGGACAAATGAGGAGGAAAGAGGGACTTTGTTCCAAATCAAGGACAGTCCCTCAAAATCAGGGACAGTTGGGAGTTATGGGAAAGGGCAGACATAATTGAGCTCTCTTGTTGAGAGAACTCCTGACAGCCCTTTAGCTTTATTATGCCCCGCCGCACCATGGCATTACAGCGGGGGAAGGGGTAGGAAAGATTAAATTTTCTCCTACAACACAAAAATTCTGCACAAGAAACACATCATACTAACTGCAAATTATGTCCCTTGTGCCAATTTTTCTGCTTTCAATTTAGGCTAAACTTTGGCTTTAATTTGTTTTATTTATTTATTTATTGCAGGCTAGCTGGTAAGTTTGCTGGGAAAACGTGTGCTTTGTTTGTGCTGTGCAAAGCCCTTCCATGTGCACCTTACTCTAAAAATGACCTTTAATTTGGGGTGGTTGCTATTTTTGTTTAGCTTTCTGGAATTGGGGAGGGGAGACATTAGACGCCTTCAGCTGCTTTGCTGGGCTTCTGGTGTGTCCCCACACCTTTAAGGAGGAATAGGCTGCATCCAGGTATACCTGCCCTTTATTTATCCACTGCTTTGTATGCTTACACATGAAGAATCTTAAGGATTAGAGGGCTGCAATATGTACGAGGAACCTTGATGGGGCAGAGCACATATATTTGCTAATATGACCTTGCCAGGCACAAGATGGCGTAGGGTCTGCTGTCTCTAAGCTTGGTCTGGAGAGCTGCCAGAATCTCAGGCCCAGGTTTACTAATGTCCCCCAGGCATACTAGCTGAAAAACTGCTCTGGGGTCCTGGAGGGGGACTGTTGGTTCCAAGGATTTAGAGGATGAAGCCAATGAGAAGGAGGGGGTACAGATGACTGGAAATAGTGTGGTACCACCAGCTCCAGCGTTGTGCCCTGCCCTGTATTCTTCCTAACCTGCAGCTGTGGGGTAGCACAGGCCATAAACTCACAGAAGGGGGCTGATTTCATGAGCTGGAGAGGGAGACCTCCAAATCCAGCAGTATTGTCAAGCTGGCATTGAAACATTGAGCATGGGTGTGATTTGGGGACATTTTCTATTTCCACTCCAGCCGCTACATATTAGACACTTGCCGGGAGAAGGATGCTGTGGAGATGGCGGGGGTGGTGTTGGAGACTTATGACAAGCCTCTACTTGACCCTACTCAGGATACCCCCATACTTCTTCTCCACTTTACACAGCATTTCCTAAACCACTGAAACCTCATGTGATACTTCCCTTCCTTCCACTACAGACCATAGATGTTTCAGTGGATGCAGCAGGGAAATCTTGTGGGGGAAGGGAATATCAGAAGGGCTCAGGAACGAGCAGGAGTGTGATCCTTTTGCTGTTGACTACTGTCATTGAGGTGCTGCTTCCACTAAGCTTTGTGGTGCAGAGCCATGTGTCTCCTCATGCATGTGGAACTCAAATTATTATTATTATATAAGATTTATATAGCGCCAACAGTTTGTGCAGTGCTTTACAATAAAGAAGGGACACAGTACAATTACAATACAGTTAAATACAGAAGGAATAGGAGGGCCCTGCTCGTGGAGCTTACAGTCTAAAGCAGTGGTCCTCAACTCCGGTCCTCGGGACCCACTAACAGGCCAGATTTTAAGTATTGCCTTAGGGAGATGCAGACTAGAATACTGCAATCACTGAACAGCAAATGAGATCACCTGTGATGTATTTCCGTTATCCTGCAAACCTGGCCTGTTAGTGGGTCCCAAGGACCGGAGTTGAGAACCACTGATCTAAAGGGAGGGGGAGGTGGTACAAAAGGTAATGGCTGCAGGTGATGATCTGATAGAGGTGACTCAAGCACAGTTCTTAGGTGGAGGTGGGGTAGGCTTCCTTGAATAAGTGAGTTTTCAAGGATCGCCTAAAGGCGGACAGGGTGGGGGCTGATCGGACATTTTAGGGGCAGGGAGTTTCAGAGGATGGGAGAGGCTCTGGAGAAGTCCTGTAGCCGAGCATGGGAGGAGGTAACAAGGGAGCTAGAGAGCAGGAGGTCCTGGGGGGGAGCGGAGAGGATGATTTGGGTGATATCTGCAGATGAGATTGGTGATGTAGCTGGGGGCAGTATTGTGGATGGCCTTGTATGTTGTGGTTAGTATTTTGAATTTTATATGGTGGTATAGGGGAAGCCAGTGAAGCGATTGGCAGAGCAGGGCAGCAGTCGCAGATCAGTTAGTAAGGTGTATAAGTCTGGCAGCAGCATTCGTGATAGACTAAAGGGGGGATATCCTGTGTAAAGGTAGGCCAGTGAAGAGAGTGTTGCAGTAATCAAGGCGGGAAATAACAAAGGAGTGAATAAGTTGTTTTGTGGTGTCGTTAGTCAGGAAAGGACCAATTCTGGAGATGTTGCAGAGGATAATGCGGCAAGATTTAGCCAGTGATTGAATGTGGGAGCTGAAAGAAAGGTCGGAGTCTAGGATTACACCCAGCACCCTAGCATGTGTGGAAGGACCAATGGTTGTGCCGTTGATCTCAATGGTAAAGTCAAGAGGAGGGGATCGGGGAGGAGGAAATATAAGCTCAGTTTTAGAAAGATTGAGTTTGAGGAAGTGGCGTGACATCCATACCGATATGTCATTCAGTAAGTTTGTGATGCGTGAGGAGATTGAGGTGCAGAGTTGGGTGTCGTAAGCATAGAGGTGGTAATTGAAGCCATGGGAAGTTATCAACTGGCCAGGGAAGAGGTATAGAGGGAGAATAAGAGGGGCCCAAAGACAGAGCCTTGGGGTACCCCAACAGAAAGAGATAGAGGAGCGGAGGAGATGTTGTTGTATGTGACACTAAAGGTGCGCTGAGATAGGTAGGAGGAGAACCAGGAAAGAGCAGTGTCACAGAGGCCAAGGTAGTGGAGTTTATTGAGGAGTGGGTGGTTGACTGTGTCAAAGGCAGAAGAGAGGTCTAAGAGTATGGAGTACTGGCCATTGGTTTAGCAGTTAGCAGGTCGTTGGTGAGTTTTAGTAGGGCAGTTTCAGTTGAATGTTGTGGGCGGAAGCCGGATTGTAGGGGATTGAGAAGGTTGTTGTCAGTGAGGTAGCAAATCATACGGTTGTGGACAAGGCGTTCAAGAAGCTTGGAGGTAAACAGGAGCAGGGAAATGGGTCTTAAGTTGTTCAAACAGATGGGGTCCAGTGAGGATTTTTTAAGTATGGGGGTAACCAGCGCATGTTTTAGTGGAGAGGGAAAGGTGCCGGAAGAGAGGGAGAGGTTGAAGATGTGGGTTAGAGAGTTTAGGACAGAGCAGGAGGGTGGTCGTAGAAGTTGCGTGGGGACAGGGTCCAGGGGGCAGGTGGTGGGATGGGCTGTTTAAAGGAGTTTGGCAACTTCCTCAGAACTAACAGGATTGAAGAAGGAAAGTGTTGAGTGGGGTGTTGGTTGGTGGAGGAAGCTGGACGCAGGATATCTCATCACTAATTGTGTCAATTTTGTTTTTGAAGTGATTGGCAATTTCCTGGGAAGTGAGCAAGTTGGTGGGTGGAGGCAGTGGGGGGTGGAGTAAGGAATTGAGGGTAGAGAAGAGTGACGAGGCTTGGATGAGAGGGATTTGATGAGAGTGGTGTAGTAGATTTGTTTAGCGGAGTGGAGGCAGGAGTTGTATTTGAGGAGGGCAGATTTGTAGAGGGTGAAGTCTTGTAGGGATTTTGTTTTACGCCACACTCGCTCAAGCGCACAGCTGCGTTTCTTGAGACTTCTGGTGTCATCTCTTTGCCAGGGTTGTTGCAGGCGAGGCCTGGTTCTGTGTGTAGAGATGGGGGCAAGTGTGTCCAGGGAGGATGACAATATGTTGTTGTAAACAGAAGTGGCTAGGTTTGGGCAGGACAGGGGTGTGATTTCATCATAAAGGTAATCCGTAGCAGAATGAAAAAGGGAAGGGTTGAGTTGGCAAAGGTTCCTGCGGGTATGTGTTTGCAGGTTGGCGGTATGGGAGGTAGGAGACAGGGAAAATGTGAAACTTATGAGGTTGTGATCGGAGAGAGGAAAGGGGGTGTTAGAGAAGTTGCAGGGAGTGCAGAGGTGGGAGAATACAAGGTCAAGAGTGCTGCCATTGGAGTGAGTGGTGGTTTGTGTCCATTGTGTTAGGTTGAAGGAGGAGGTTAAATTGAGTAGTTGGGAAGTGGCTGAGGTGTTAGCATTGACTGGAATGGTAAAGTCTCCAAGGATGATGGCAGGTACTTCAGAGGAGAGGAAGTAGGGTAGCCATGCAGAGAAGTGACACAGGGCCAGGGGGTCGGTAAATGACTGCAACCCTCAAACAAACTCAAACGGCTCAAATGTCTGATACTTTTACCATGACTGATTCGCTGCAGGTAGGCACTGCAGACCACAGTGGTGCTGTCGGCAGCAGATATGTTAAAACCACTTGCTGACCGTAATACATATATATATACATTTTGGTTTGCAAGTGGTTTACCGGGATTATGGCTGAAGATATCCGCCATAACCCTAGTATCGTTTTTTGCAGCCGCAGTGAAAGAACGGGATCCCACACGGATCTCCGTTCTGACAGGGGAGAGGAGAGTGATTGCATGCTTCCTGTATATGGGAGCAGCGATCACGCTCCTCCCCCACTCAGCCCAACCCCAATACAGTTAGTAACACATCCCAGGGAACATAGTTAACCCTTTGATCGCCCCCTAGTGTTAACCCCGTCCCTGCCAATGACATTTATACAGTAATCAGTGCATATTCATAGCACTGATCGCTGTATAAATGTCAATTGTCCCAAACAAGTGTCAAAAGCGTCCGACATGTCCGCTGCAATATCACAGTTCTGCTAAAAATCACAGATTGCCGTCATTACTAGTAAAAAAAAAAAATAAAAATAAAAAACGCCATTCTCATAGTTTGTAAACGCGGCAACTTTTGCGCAAACCAATCAATATACGCAGATTTCGATTTTTTTTTTACCAAAAATATGAGGAGGTAGATACATCGGCCAAAACTGATGAATATATTTGTTTTTTTATATTTTTTCTTTTGGATTTGTATTTTAGCAAAAAGCAAGAAATATTGGATTTTTTGCAAAATTGTCGCTCTTTGTTTATAGCGGTGATCAGAAGTGACGCAGAGGTGATCGCACAACCGCGCAATTGTCAGTTAAAGCGGCGCAGTGCCGAATCACAAAAAGTACTCTGGTCCTAAAGGGAGAAATCCTTCCGAGGCTGAAGTGGTTAAAAGTAAATAAGAGATTTGGGGTCTTTTTGACCCCAGATCTCGCTATAAAGAGATCCTATTTCTATTACAAGGGATGTTTACATTCCTTGTGATAGGAATACAAGTGGATTAAAAAAAATTAAAGGGGCAGTGTACAATTAAATAGTAAAATAAATAAGACAAAAAAATTAAAATCGCCCCATCCCTCCATGCAGAAGCTAAAACATATGTAAGTCGCGCGCGCATTTGTAAACGGTGTTCGCACCGCACATGTGAGGTATCGCCATGAACGTTAGAGCGAGAGCAATAATTCTAGCTTTAGACCTCCTCTGTAACTCTAAACAGGTAATGTCACCTATGGAGTTTCCATTCCATTTCCATTCCACGAGCGTGTGCAATATTAAAGCATGACATGTTAGGCATTATCTTTCACATTTTAAAAAAATTGGGGTATATATTGTGTTTTTTTTTTTTTTTTACTTCATTAACCGCTTGCCGACCGCTGATCGGCAATTGACGGCGACAATGTGGCTCTGTAACGCAAAACGCCGTCATACGACGGCGGCCGCGATACAGAGCCACTGTGAGCGGGGGGGGCCAGGGAGCGGGTGCGGCGGCTTCGATTGCCGCCGGCCACCCGCGATGCCCCCCCCCGGAGTGAAGGAGCGGAGGTCCGTGTAAGTAAAC
>BLSH010375649.1:1946956-1966758 GCA_018402905.1 Glandirana rugosa
TCCTTCCTGAGGACTGGTGCCCAGAACTGGACGGCATATTCCAGGTGCGGCCTCACCAGAGACTTGTATAGTGGGAGAATTATTGATTTATCCCTGGAGTTGATCCCTTTCATGATGCATGCCAACACTTTGTTAGCTTTGCTTGCAGCAGCTTGGCATTGCATGCCACTGCTGAGCCTGTTCTCCACTAGGACCCCTAGGTCTTTTTCCATCCTAGATTCCCTCAGAGGCTCTCCCCCTAGTGAGTAGTTTGCTTTCTTGTTCTTGGTACCCAAATGCTTTATCTTACATTTTTCTACGTTATATCTCATGTGCCACCCCATTTATTTATTCAGATCTTCTTGCAAGGTTTCCACATCCTGTGGAGAGTATATTGCTCTGCTTAGCTTGGTATCATCCGCAAATATTAAGATTGAGCTGCTCACCCCATCCTCCAAGTCATTTATGAATAAATTAAATAGGATTGGTCCCAGGACAAAACCTTGGGGAACACCACTTTCTACCCCAGACCATTGTGAGGACTCCCCATTTATCACCACCCCCTGGACTCGCCCTTGTAGCCAGTTTTCAATCCAGGTGCTCACCCTTTGATCCATGTTAAGGGACCTTAGTCTGTACAGTAAATGTTTATGGGGAACTGTATCAAATGCTTTCGCAAAATCCAGATACACCACATCTACAGGCCTTCCCTTACCTAGATGGTAGATCACCTCCTCATAGAAGGTTAATAGATTGGTTTGGCAAGAACAATCCTTCATGAACCCATGTTGATTACCACTAATGATACCGTTCTCGTTACAATAATCTTGTATGTAATCCCTTATTATTCCCTGCCAATTATTGATGTTAAGCTAACTGGTTTGTAGTTCCCAGGGATATATCTTGGTCCTTTTTTATATATTGGTACTACATTGGCTTTCTTCCAATCAGCTGGTATCATACCAGTCAGAAAACTGCTCTTAAAGATTAGGTACAAGGGTCTGGCAATAACTTGGCTAAGTTCCTTAAGGACCCTCAGGTATAAGCCATCTGGTCCTGGTGACTTATTAGTGTTCAGTTTTTCAAGCCTATTCCTCATTTTATCCTCAGTTAGCCATGTGGGTACTTGCCTGTGACGTGCCATGAGGATCAGAATTGTAGTTCTGAATAACTGAGCCCCCTGTTTCCTTCGTGAATATTGAGGAGAAAAATGAGTTTAACACCTTTGCCATTTCTCCATCCTTTGCAACCAGATTACCTTCATCATTGTTTATGGGGCCAATATGATCTGACCTCCCTCTCTTACTGTTTATATATCCTTAAACAATTTCTTGGGATTCTTTTTACTCTCCTCTGGTATGTGTCTTTCATGTTCTATCTTAGCTGCTCTGATTGCACCTTTACAATCCTTATTGCGTGTTTAATAAATATGAAAATCTGACAGAGACCCCTCAGCCTTGTATTTTTTGAAGGCCTTCTCCTTTGCTTTTATGTGTGCCTTTTACATCAGAGTTAAGCCTCCCTGGTCTTTGATTAGCTCTTTTAAATTTATTTCCCGTTGGGATGCACTGGCTAATACCTTTGTTTAGTATGTTCTTTAAGCACTCCCCCTTTTCCTCCATGTTCATTTTTCCTAGAATTTTATCCCAGCTAACATCTTCCAGCAAGGAGCGTACTTTATGGAAGTTGCCTCTCTCAAAATTCAGCGTCTTTGTATTCCCCTTATGTTTCTCATTTGTGTAATGTATATTGAAACAAATTGTCCTGTGATTGCTATTTCCTAGATTGCCCCTTACTTCCACATCTGTGATCAGGTCTGTGTTGTTAGTGATCAGAAGGTCTAATAATGCTTTTTCTCTCTTTTTGTTGGTGCATTTACTATTTGACCCATGAAATTGTCCTGCAGGACATTTAGGAAATGGAGAGACTTAGCTGAATGTGCAGTACCTTCCTCCAAGTTAATATCTGGATAATTAAAATCCCCCATTATAATGACACTTCCCATCCTAGCCGCTATTCCATATTGCGATAGGAGGTCCGACTCCCCCTCCTCCCTCTGATTTGGGGGCCTATAGCATATACCCAGTATTACTTTCCCCCTGGTATCCTCCCTTTGTAGCTCTAGCCATAAGGCTTCAACTTCCTCCCCAGATCCACTAGTAATGTCATCTCTCACATTTATTCTTACATCATTTTTTATATACAGGCATAACCCTCCCCCTTTTTTGCCCACCCTGTCCCTGCAATATAGGGAATACCCCTGGATGGTAGCCAGCCAATCATGAGAGCTGTTGAACCAGGTCTCAGAAATTCCCACAAAGTCTAATTCCTCCTCGTACAGTAGCAACTCTAGTTCTCCCATCTTTTCTGCCAGACTCCTGGCATTAGTGAACAAGCCACGTAGTTTTGTCTAGACACCTACTGTTTCCTTGCTGGGTAATCCTCTTTTGCATATAGGATTTGATACACTACTCGCCTCGGATTTAAATTCTTTATCCGGCCTATCACTCCTCCCACCAATACTACCCCCTGAACTCTGTTCCACTCTGGCTATTTCTAAGTCTGGACCCTCCCCCCCCCCGTTGCCTAGTTTAAAAGCCCCTCTAACTTTTCGGCCATCCTCATTCCCAGCTGGTCTGCACCTTCCCCATTTAGGTGCAGCCCATCCTTTCTATAGAGCTCGTAACCAATTGAGAAATTAGCCCAGTTCTCCAGGAACCCGAAACCCTCCTTTCTACACCAGCTCCTGAGATACTTGTTGACTTCCCTAATCTCCTGCTGCCTCACTGGTGTGGCTCGAGGTACTGGTAGTATTTCTGAAAATACTATCTTGGAGGTCCTAAGCCTCAGTTATCAGGCTTCAGGTGACACCTACTGATGGATGCCCAATTTGAACCCAACTGAAGTCTATGAAAGCCAAGTCTGTCTAATCAAGTTCCTCCATTTTTAGGGATAATAGCCAAAGGATTGTAAAAAACAACATGCATGCATGGGGTGCTGGACACTGCCCCAGGGGACAGGTACCAACACAAAAAAAAATGATTTGTTTTTTTAAATACAGTTTTGCTGGGAGCAGTGAATGAAATACAATCAAAAGTGTAACATTAAAAAAAGCAAAACGAGGGGGCGTGGCCTGACGAGGACAACGAAAGACGTCTTGGAGAGTGCTCCTGGATTACCTCAACTCCATCCAGAGGAATCCTTATCTCCCAAGGTTAGGTGAGACCAACTTTCACCCTCACGCTGACCAGCACTGCCCCTGCTACGATATTGAGTGGAAACTGGGTGGCGGGGACGCTATATCACCCATATCAGGGCGCCCGGCTCCAGCTGTGGCCTAACGGCTCCAATCCAACCATACCATACATCCTACACCCCCGAGGGGAGTGTGCCTGACTAGCTGCCACACAGGGGCATAATCTGCCCCCAGCGACAGTACCTGGACGATCCCGCCGGCTCACGGAGCGGACGCGGCCCATACGCGAGTCCGAGGCTTCAGTGCGGCCTACGCGGCCGCCATCTTGCTACACCCAAATTCCTCCCTGAGCTGCCCGGAGCCTCTACAGGAATAAAAACGAGCACACAGAGGCATAGTCAACACTGGCCAAAGGACAAAGTCTATTTACTGCCCAGAACAATTAACATCTCTCACCGAACACCTCGAGGCCTACAAGTGACGGCCATCTTGGCACACCCATTCTCTCCCTGAGGGCCCTTTCACACCACTTGAACCTCCACTCAGTCTGCGCTTCAGTGAATAGCCCACCTACAGGGGCAATGGATACATAATACTTTGCTCTGCACCGTTCGGAGATCACATTGCCTTAACGGCAACACAATATAACTACGTTATCTTGCATACTCTTTATCCAGACCATCACTAACGCATATAATGTCAGCCTCATCTCGCAAAAGAAAAGAATACCGTCCTCCAAAAAAACTTACAGATTTTTCTCCCCACCCATGAGAAATGAGCCTCAAAACGACAACTGTGACCCCGCTTCGGACGGATCCTACACAGATCTTCCTGACGCAGGGGACGCAGATCCACTTGGCTCTCAAGAAAGCCCACAATGCCACCATCTATCTCCAGCATCCTCAACCAGCAGCAGTCCAGCTAAATCCAGAATGCGCCTGGAGGCTGACCGACAAGAACGCAAACTGACAATCGAGCAAAACTGCACCTTGGCCCACACAGCCCATCATTCCCCAATTGCTGACTTTCCTACAAATGGGCAACCAGTCCTTGACACCACACTAAAAGAAATGTTTATGTCCTTCCAATCCTCAATGCACAATGATATCCTGACCATGTTCCACAAATTCTCTACGGAAATGAGGCTCATGGGTAGGAGAGTGCACCACATTGAAAACCAAATGGGTACAATGACGGAAACTGTAATGATCTAGTGGACGCCCACGAGAACTCCCACGACGAACAACAGTGGATGAAAGCCAAGCTAGCGGAACTTGAGGACAAGTCCCATCGCAATAATGTGAAGCTGAGGGGCGTTACCGAAAGTGTTCTTCTTCCTGACCTCAATGGGTACGCGAGAAGGCTCATAACCACACTTCTACTTGACCTTACACCCATAGAGGTTACCATAGACCGCATACATCGCCTCCCTAAACCCCCTCATCTTCCTGAAGAAGTCCCAAGAGACGTACTAATGAGGATTCACTTCTTCCATACTAAAGACCAACTCCTGGCAAAAGGGAGGAACCTGGGCCAATATGCTCAAATACAACTGTACGCAGATCTATCACAATACACTCGCCAACTAAGCACGATCACTAAAGCCCTCAACAATCATAACATACCCTATCAATGGGGCTTTCCCACAAAACTAATGGTAACCAAAAATGGAATCAAGCATCACATCACCAATGTTGAGGATGTATCAAAGCACTTCGCCAATGGGGAATCCTACCAGAAATCTCCAGACAGCCACCACACACCCAAAGAGGCAACAAGCCTATGGCCTCATCTACTGTAAGATGACGCCTTTCGTAACTCAACCTTCTTCCAATGAGGCGTTAACACAGTTCAGCTTAATCACATTTATACTTTCTGAACCGGTGTTCAGCAGTCGCTGCAAAGTCCACAAACTTTACCCCCCAAATCTCTGGCAGCTTGTTATTACCTTGAATGCTGCTACACTCTATTGTTTAACCCCCCTCTGCATTCCAGTTGATTTACAATTACTGCATTACGAGAAAGACTGACAACTGTTTTTGTTATTCTCTCTTTATCAACTATCTCTCCCGCCACTATCTAGAGAACTTCTACCTGGACTACCAGACAGTTGATCGTATTCTCCAAGATCCCGCTGTCCAGAACCGGGAAACTTCCTCTCACCTACTACCTAACCCCATCTCCATCAACCAAAAAGACCTACTACCGTGAGTAACTACAGCACACACCTTTTACACCTCTTCACCTCTTCATCTCTAAACTCCAAAGGGTTGAACCACCCTGTCAAAAGGGCATCACTGTGGCGCACAGCTATTGACTCCCCTAGTGACATCCTGTGCGTACAGGAAATGCACTTCAAGACCGGTGAGGAACCAAAATTCACCAATATACACTTTCCACACATCTACAAAGCATCCGGTCCCTGCAAGAAAAATGGTGTCCTTATAGCTATAAAGGACACAGTCTCAGTAACCTTACATGACTCCTTGGTGGACCCAGAAGGCAGATACCTGGCTATAATGTGTACCTTAAACAATTCCAAATACACTATCATGAACATTTACGCCCCTAACAATAGACAAATCAGATTCATGAACAAACTCATGAAAAAAATCAACAACCTACGGTCAGGTCACCTCATTATGTGTGGCGACTTCAAACGCAACTAGACTTCCCTCCCCAATGGGAACCTTCATCAGGAACAACAACTTATTTGACGCATGGAGATGCCACCATACCGCTGAACGTGACTACACTTTTTTCTCTCACCCACACAATACCTATTCGAGAATTGATTACTTTTTGGTAGACAAATGGACACTACCCTATGTATCAGAAACCTCCATCTCCACTATTACCTGGTCTGATCATGCACCCATTACTATGAGCATTGAGACCACCATATCGCATCCTCCAACAAGGGTATGGCACATCTTACAATCCCCCACACATTCGAAAATTCTATGAGAAAAACTGGAAGAATATTTCAAAATGAATTCAGGATCGGTAGAGGACCACACCACCCTATGGAGCGCCCACAAGGCATTCATTAGGGGGATCATCATTCAGATGGCAGCCAGAGAGAGGAGGAGGAGATCATAGCATCTAGACACCATTATATCCTCATTCAGGGAATTAGAAAACCAAAATCAATTAAACCCCAGTATGGCCCTAAAAGATCAATTAGTCCACCTTCGGCAAGAATTGAGAACAGCCCTACTCGAAAATTTCAAAAAGGCCCAAAATAAATTTAGAGCCTCTCACTACTCTACTGGTAATAGAGCAGGGAAAGCTATGGCTCTTAGATTAAAAGGTCGCTATAACAAAACAAAAATCCCTCATCTATACCACCCTTCTAGTAAAGAAAAAATTCTCGACCCACAGAAAATAGCTGACACCTTTAGCAGTTACTATAGTACACTGTGTATAACCTAAGAGACGACTCTTCAACTTTCCAGCCAACTTCAGCAGAAATAGATTCCTTCCTACAAAGCGTCAACTTACCAAAAATCCCTCATGAACAACTAATTAAACTAAATGAACCTTTTACTCCCCATGAAATAATCAATACAATATCCGTATTACCTTCCAACAAATCACCAGGCCCTGACGGCCTTAAAGCCGAATATTATAAACAATTCAAAACCACCCTAACTCCCTTTTTAGCACAAGTGTGTAATGATGCTGCCTCCTCCTCCTCTCTCCCTCCAGAAATGCTTAAGGCTCTTATTATAACACTGCCGAAGCCGGGGAAGGAACCAACATTACCGCAAAACTTTAGACCCATATCCCTTCTCAACATTGACACAAAGATTTATGCAAAACTAATAGCTGCCAGACTAGTTGACCTGATGCCCCTACTTATTCACCAAGACCAATCAGGATTTACCAAAGGAAGGCAGACATATGATGCCACCCGTAGAATGATCAACATCATTCACTATGCTGAAATCACCAGAACGCCTTCTCTGCTTCTATCCCTAGACGCAGAGAAGGCGTTCGACAGGGTCCATTGGGACTACCTTAGAGCAGCCCTAAACAAATTCGGCCTACATGGCCGTATTTTCTCAGCAATTATGGCCTTGTATTCTTCACCCTCTGCTCAAGTTTACACTTCAGAAATGCTCTCCAAACCATTTAGCATCAGCAATGGAACTAGACAAGGCTGCCCTTTATCCCCGCTCATTTTTAATCTGGTAATGGAACCCCTAGCTGAACACATCGGGTCAAACAATGAAATTACGGGTTTCCGTATTGGCACCAAACATCACAAAGTGAACCTATTTGCAGATGACGTAATTCTAATGCTTACTAATCCTCACTCTTCCCTGGCATTGGTACAATCTGTCCTTCAACGTTTTAGTAATGTATCATACTATAAAGTGAACAAGACCAAGTCCTCCATTCTAGATCTGGGCCTGGATGGGATAACTAGCAACTTAATACGCAATATATACCCTTATACATGGGCAGACACAGGTATCACATATCTAGGCATCGCGCTCACCAAATCAACAAAATCCCTATTTAACCACAATTACTCTACAGCCAAGACTATGCTTACACGAGAAACCACTAAACTGTCCAAAAAAAAACAAAACAAACACTATTCCTTTAACTGGTTCCTGACCGGCTCGCGCACTTTCACTGCTGCACTGTGGCAGCATCTCACAAATCGCTGTCTGTAAACAGCGGCTCGTGCGAGTGCACTGCTCTCGTGCCCGCCGATCTCTGCAGGTCATTGCATTGGGTCTGCCCGAGCCGTGATTCCTTACAACTAAAGAAAAAGGGGAACCGCCGATGTAAATACGGTGGTTCCCCGCGCTGTCAGGCAGCATCTAAGAGATCTACTGATCCCTGTCACTGGGATCAGTTAGATCTCTTATTCCCCTGAAAGCTCAGCCCCCTCACAGTTAGAATACGCCCAGTGAACACAGTTAACCCCTTCGCTGCCCCTCCCAGGTTAACCCCTTCACTGCCAATGACTTTTATACAGTAATCAGTGGATATTTAAATTTCTGATAGCCGTATAAATGTCATTGGTTCCAAAAAAGTGTCAAAAATGTCTGACATATCCGCCCCAATATCAAATTCCCGATTAGAAATCACAGATCGCCACCATTACCAGTAAAAAAAAAACTGTAAAAATGCCAGAAATGAATTCTCATGGTTTGTAAACGCTGCAACTTTTGCGCAAACCAATCAATAAATGCAGATTGCGTTTTTTTTTACCAAAAATATGAGGAAGAATATATATAGGCCAAAACCGATGAATAAATTAGTTTTTTTATATTTTTTTTGGATTTGTATTTTAGCAAAAAGTAAGAAAAAATTTTTTTTTTGCAAAATTGTCGCTTTTTTTTGTTTATAGCAGTGATCAGAAAAGACGCAGAGGTGATCAAATACCACCAAAAGAAAGCTCTACATGTGGGGAAAAAAGAACGCAAATTTTGTTTGGGTACAACATCACACGACCGCGCAATTGGCAGTTAAAGCAACGCAGTGCCAAATTACAAAACGTGCTCTGGTTCTAACATGGGAAATCCTTCAGGGGCTGAAGTGGTTAAAAAAGCTGCTTGGGGGCCCCCTAAACATGCCATTGAAGTGGCACATCTCTACAATATAAATAAAGTAGTATAGCAAAAGTGACATTTACAATGAAAAAAACTGATTAAATTGCTGTTAATTTACGTTTCAATGAAAGTGTCCTTAAAGTAGATGTAAACCAGATTCATGAAATTTGAGCTGGGCACATAGATCTGCAGTGTTTTCTTTTATCCCTTCAAAGCAATCCCTTCAAAGCACTGAGTCCTGTGCTTTCCCCTGCTCCATTCTTCTGTTATCAGAATGATAACTTCTGACAAGTTCTCCAACGTGTGATAAAATCAGCCTTAATTTTGTGTCTGGGAGGTTGCTATAAATAGATTAGCAGAAAGCTTGCCGTGTCACAAGATAGCTCTGAGAGTCTCTGCCTATGTGGAGTGGGGTTGTGTGCCGTTCCTCCAATCAGCTGTCTTGGCTGTATGCCCAGGTTTAACACTTAGTGCTGAACAGGAAGAGAAAATCTCTAACATGATGTGAACTTTCTAAAGAATATAT
The DNA here is from genome assembly GCA_018402905.1 of Glandirana rugosa. NCBI lineage: Eukaryota > Metazoa > Chordata > Amphibia > Anura > Ranidae > Glandirana > Glandirana rugosa. The sequence goes on from BLSH010375649.1 coordinate 1,956,231, forward strand.
AAAGCTGAAGACAGCAGATATACATGTGAAACTTATGTAGGGAGATTTGTTTCATCCTTGTGTGCCATCTGAGGCTGTTCACTTCAATGGGTATAAGTGAGGGTTTACGTCCACTTTAAGTGATATTAGAGGCAATGTTTTTTAAATAACAAACATGTCACCTGCTCTATGTGTGGTTTTGCACATAGCAACCCTGATCGCCCTCTTCTGAGGTCCACGCCGGTGCTCCTGGCCCCTCCCTCCTGCCAAGTGTCCCCCAGAGCAAGCAGCTTGCTGTGTGGGCACCCAAGCCGGCTTGCTCTTCAGCCACTGCTCAAATCAATCCTGTAGCTGCTGACTTTTTTTTTTATATAATCTTTATTTATTTTAAACATGCAGAAGGTATTTGCAAACATACATTGTGATGGATCATACATCATCACATCAAGGGCTATTTATTACAGCAGTGGACTTCCAGGTTAGCTTAGGGAGGCGAAGCAATGTCGGAGGGCTGAGAGTTTGGTGGTACCCCTGCGTCCCCTGCCTAGGTGCTGGTGTACAATTCACCAGGGCAAATGTGACCCCAAACCGTCCCTTCGCGACGGAGAGGGGGGGCTACAAAGTGCCTCCAGCATACCCACTCCATCGAGGAGGTTGCATAAAGGGCCAACTGGTATGGAGCCACGCCTCAGTGATGGACCTCCAACCCTCTGCCACTGAGGAAAAGGTTACTACTAATTTTGGGACGAGGGGCCCCCTCCATCCCCGTCAGCTCCCTCAAACATAACACATCAAACAATAGTCCTGGTCGACCTCTATGGCCCTGAAGTCCATCTAACACATAACTTGTTTGCACATTTGCAGAACTTAACTTTAATAGATAAAAAAAAAAGAAGAAATAAAAGAGAGATGGAGAAAAGTCAGAGAAAAGACTGAGGGAAAAAGAAAAAGTAGACAAGAGTAGGGTAGACAAGAGTAATCGGGAGGTGCCACATAAGGATATGAGATTTTCTCTTGAGCGCCATGCCCGCAACATTCCACCACCTTACGGCTTAATGGGGGGCCTGTGTCCCCAGATCCCTCAAATTATATATCCAAGTCAGTTTATCTCACAGATGGTCGAGGTCTGCGTTCTTTCTCTTCCTAAGTGAAGGTTCTGCAAGCTCTAGCAGTGCTGTGTCTAGGCTTGATGGTACCTGGGTTCCGCCTGAAGTGTACTCCTGCCATTGTGCCCATATCATCTTGAATCTCTCCCCTCTCCCCCTGCATGTGGCTACCCATTCCTCGGCCCCCTTTATTTCCTCCACCCTCCTTTCCCATTCATCAGGGTTAGGTATCCGAGTCTGTTTCCAGTAAATTGGAATCAGACGCTTAGCTGCGTTGAGGAGGTGTGGGAGTACTGTGCGCTTATATCGACACATTGCGGTTGGGGGAATATTCAGGAGAAAATGAATCGGGGAAAATGGCAATCCCACCATATGTGCAGTAGGGTACCTTTTTGTCCACACCCCCTCCAGCATCGATCTGAAACGGATGGGTATATTTTATCCGGAACCCTATACCAACGGGTAAGTATTTTATAGTTCGTTTCCTGGGTTCTCGTCTTGATCGTGCTGGAGTGGGCCAATTGGTACATATGTGACAGTTGGGCTTCAGTGAACTCCAGCTCCAGATCTCTCTCCCATTCCCTAACGAAAGCTGGTTTAACAGAGGGTCCCGTTGAGCCTAAAAGTTTATACAATTCCAAGATCATATGAGGTATGGGTTCATCGTCTACGAAGATGCGTTCGAACAACGTTAAAGAGTCAAGGTTTCTGATCAGGTGACTCTGAGAGGTGAAATAATGAGTGAGTTGGGTATGTCGCCACGAGTCCATAGGGAAGCTACCATAACGGTTTCTAAGAGTTGCAAGAGTGTGTAGTTTACCTTTCTCTAGCATCCTGCCACAGCACACGTGTCTGTCCTTGGCCCATTTCCTAAAAAAGCCCTGCTGTTCTCCCAGCATAAACCATCGAAAGCCCCCTAACGGGACCAACAGGGACATCAGCGGCGCTATTGCGAATAGTTTATTCGCTCTATCCCAGACTTGTATCGTCTGTTGCGTGAGGGGAGATGTGTTTTCTGAGAGCCCCCTACAGTCCCTAGGTAACCAAGGGGCATAAGCCAGATCCCTCCCTGCTAAACATTTCTCCAGCCTGACCCACCCCCTGCCGGCTGTGTGGAAGCACCAATTTAGAATTCTCTGTAGGGCAATAGCCCTATAGTAGCGTTTCAAATCTGGGACACCCAGGCCGCCTCTCTGTTTATGGCATTTCAACACTCGCATTGCAAGTCTGGGTTTATTGCCATTCCACACAAATCTCGTCAGAAGGCTAGTCACCCCGGAGAAAAAGAAACCCGGCAGTGCAATCGGAACCATTTGCATATAAAAGAGTACTCTCGGGAGCACATTCATCTTGATTATATTAACACGGCCTAGCCATGTAAAGGCCGTTTTTGTCCAGGTCGCAAGGTCACTTTTGATTTCTGCCAATAGGGTAGGGTAATTATTTTCATACAATGTATCATACCTGTCTGTGAGCTTAATGCCCAAATATTTGATAGCGGATTTAGCCCAGGTGAAGGGAAACACAGTTTGAAGGCTATTGGCCACATGACTCGGTATCGTGATTGGTAATATGTCCGACTTCGTATAATTAATTTGGAAGTTAGACAGATTGCCATATCTTTGGAATTCGGCCATGAGTTTGGCAACTAAATACGGGGTTCGGAGACATAAAAGAGAATGTCGTCCGCGTAAGCCGTTAGTTTATGCTCCGTGTCACCTACCTTTAGCCCCTTAACGTTGGGCATGGCAAAGAGAAGGGGTGACAACGGGCACCCCTGCCTAGTGCCATTTCTAATTGGGAATCTAGGGGAAAATAATCCATTCACCTTCACCTGGGCCTGTGGCTGTGAGTATAAGGCAAAAATTCAAGCCAGCATTTTTGGGCCCAACCCAAGGGACTCCAATACCCCCTGCAGGAAAGGCCATCCGACCCGATCGAAGGCCTTCTCTGCATCTGTAGATGGGACAAGGTAGTGGCCTCCAATTAATGAGGCTAATAGCTCTGAGTGAGTTATCCCTGGCCTCTCTTCCGGTCACAAACCCAGTCTGGTCAGAATGCACTACCTCAGGGTCTAAGTGCTTCAATCTATTCGCCAAGACTTTCGCAAAAACCTTAACATCCGTGTTCAGCAAAGATATTGGCCGGTAGCTCTGCGGTTGCATTGGGTCCTTCCCCTCCTTGGGTAGAACTGTAATGTGTGCTAACAATGCCTCAGAATCCCCTTTCCTCCCACCACCGAGTTAAAGTAGCTACACATTGGTCCCAGCAATAGGGTCAAAAAGGTGGAATAGTAACTTTTGTCCAGCCTGTCTGGGCCCGGACTTTTCCCACTGGGCAGTGATTTAATCACCCCCTCAACCTCTGCCTGCGTAATTGGGGCTTCTAATGCCTCTAGCTGCTCCTCCGGAAGGGGTGGGAGCCCTGAGTCTATTATATATTCCTGTATATCTTTATATTTGTCAGGGTGGTCTGATACCTGGCCACTACCTTCTATCGAATATAAGCGTGTGTAGTAGTCCATGAAAGCCAACTCAATCTTGGATGAATGGGAAACTGTATCCCCCATTGTGGACTTTATTTTATGGATGTGCGTCTGAGCTCTCCGTTTCCAAAGAGCCCTCACCAACATGCGGCTGCACTTGTCCCCTTGTTCATAGAATCTATGAGCTTGAGACCGCAGTTGTTTGCAAATTTTTTGGTCCAGCAAGCAGGAGAAGAGTTCCCTCAACTCCAATAATTTTTTGAGGGCATCTGGGTGGCCATTCTGTTTATGGCAGAGTTCAGCCTTTTGGAGGTTTTCCAACACTCTGGAAATCTGCCTGCTGTGCCTTTTTGATCCTGGCTCCTTGTGAGATTAGTTGACCCCTGACCACCGCCTTGTGCCCCTCCCAGACCATGCTTTCATCTACCCCGACATCCGTATTTTCTACAAAGTAGTGCCGCAGAGTCTCCGACACCCTCGAGACCACCACAGAGTTGTCTAAGAGATTTATATTTAGTCGCCAAGACCACAGTTTACCCCTGCTCTGAGGTAACCAGAGAGCAATTGTGATGGGTGCATGATCAGAGATGGTTATTGGTTCAATGGTGGCTTCTTGTAGCAGCTCGAGGGTGTGGTGATCCACCAACAGCATGTCTATAAGTGTGTAAACATCATGCACTGCAGAGTAATAGCTATAGTCCCTGTTGGAGGGGTGCATCACCCGCCAACTGTCCATGAGTAGATGTGTCTGGATCGCTTTACGAAAGCGCCTGAGGAATGCGAAAGAGTGTGTGGGGCGACTATGGGATATGTCTAGGATCGGATCTGGGCTGACATTAAAATCTCCCTCCACCACCTGGTGGCCCTCACAAAAAGCGGCCAACCGATCTAGCGTGTCCTCCAAGAATGTCACCTGGTTAGTGTTAGGGGCATATAGTGTGGCAAAAGTATATTTCGTTCCTTCCAGCGTGCCCTTCAGGAAAGCGAATCTACCCAGAGGGTCAATTATATTGTCCTCTGGCTGAAAGGGGCAGTTTTTGTGTATGGCTATCGCCGTACCCTTTGCTTTAGAGGTTGGTGAGACACTAAGGAACCACTGGTTAAAGAGGTGAGTTGGGCAACCTGGGCTGGGACTGGGAGGTGAAATGCGTTTGTTGTAGCAGCAATACTTGGGCCTTCAACCTCCTAAGTTCAACCCATAACTTACTTCTCTTGTGTGGTGAACACAGACCTCACACATTGTATGAGATTACCTTTAAAGTAGTCATGGAGGATTCCATATCGTCATCTTTTGCAGATCGTTTTGGAGGTCCCCGTGCGGGGGGTCTGGCCATAGGAGCGTCTCAAAAGTGTCCTTCCGAAAAAAGAGAGAAAAAGCAAAGGGGGGAAGAGAGAAGAAAAAGAGAAAAAATGTTAAACCACGGTTTAATAACACAGATAGTGTTAGAAATAACAATAAGACATATCTGGCAAACAGTGACCGGTGTTCTACAAGAACAGTCGATGGTGGATCGGGGGTACTTTCCCCACCTTCCAAGGGGCGGACCCCGCCCCCCACCCAACATCCCCTCTAGGTAAAACTCCCATTGGAAGATGGCCTACTGGAGGAACCAGGGCCACTGCAGGGGGAACAAGGGGGGTATCCCCGCTCCCTCCACTGCTTCTTAGGGTTGAAATATGTAACCTTGGGACAAACTTGGGGCAAACAGGCTAAATTGTTATGGGCCGCTATAGCATAACTGAGGGATTCTGGATAAAGGGGGCGTAAGAATGAAAGTACACTGACAGGAGGGTTACTAACAAAAGAAGTCTCTCCTTGGCTAAGTGTAATAATGTGGTTCTTCACCCATCAGTTCCCTGAGGTATCAGGTACAGGGTCCAACTCCAGGACAGACGGACCTCCCAAATGGAGAAGGGTCTTAGTGGTTGCAAGTTAACAGGGAGTGTTCACCTTGCGCAAGTTCTGTGGTATGGGGCAGACTCATGTTACTGCAACCTGGACCCTGATTGTCGTTACAGTGAGATGGGAAGACATGTCGCCTATCTAAAAAGTTATTTAGTCTCCGCTGGCTGCTGGCCTTTGCGAGTCCTCCGAGATATGTCTCCTGCGGCCCCTAGAGCGGTGCCTGTTCTTCACTTTTTGCCATGACTGAGGAAGCGTCATGGTCGGAAAATCCATTGATCCCCTCCAGTCTGGAAAGTCCACCTGCCCTAGGTCCAAAGCCGCGAGAAAGTTAGGTAGGCCATCCTTTGTGTATAAGTTGACTTGTTTGCCATCTTTTTTGACCTGCAGACTGAAGGGAAAGCCCCAACTGTATGTTAAATCAGCATCCTTAAGAGCTGCCAAAACTGGGCGCAATGCCCTGCGTTGCATTAGAGTCCGCCTGGACAAATCCTGGCAAAAGGATAACTTTGCTCCATCAAAATCGTAATATGGTCTATTACGCATCTTTTGCATGATGCGGTCTTTCAGAGTATACACGTGGAGTTTGCAGATTATGTCCCGTGGGTTGTCCTGATCTTGTGAAGGAGGTCTCAGAGCCCTCTGTGCCCGGTCTATCTCCACAGTGACAGTTGGGGGAAGCTCCAAAATGGTTCTAAATATGTCCGTAAGGGTAGGTATTATGTCTCTAGGTGCTGTCGCCTCAGGTAGGCCTCTGATGCGTATGTTTGCCCTCCTGCTCCGATTCTAAAAGTCTACTTGAGAGATGAGGGCCTCAAGTTTCCTATCCTGGGCAGCACATCTTTCTTGTAACACTGATATGTGGGGGAGAGTATCCTCCAGCTTCTGCTCCAGCATTTCAACCCTGCCTCCTAGATGTGCAGTGTCAGCCTTGAGCTGCGTAATGTCCTTAGTGAATGCTTTTTCAATTTTTGCTGTGAAGCGTTCCAGGTCCTCCCTTGTGGGTAACGACCATATGTGGCGCCTAAGGTCCCCATCGCACTGGATATCTGCCTGGTCTGCTGGCAAATCCTGCGATGAAGTGGACCCTGGGGAGTAGGGGGGTGCTGTGTCACTCACCAGATGGGGCGACGCGATCTGCGAAGCTTGGGGTTGCCGCTGTGGAGTCGGCTTAGCCGCGTGGTGCTGTGAGGCCTGGTATGCCGGCGCCATCTTGGAGCTCCCCTTCCCGGGCCGGCACGTCTCCAGGAAAAAGCTGTCCAGGGGGCCCTGGCGGGTTTGCTCCGCGGGCGGTGGTTGGGAGGCAGTTCTCCTATGCTGGGACATCGTTGCCGAATCGTCTGCAATCAGCTAGGTCCCCAAGGAGGCTGTTTAATGCTGTGGTGGATACGGAGCTGAGGGAATGTGCGTCCTCACTACTCCATGCCTTGGCCACGCCCCCTCAGCTGCTGACTTTTAATATAAGGACACTTACTGTACCTGTCCAGGGATCCAGCGATGTTGGCACAATGAACTGATTGTTCAGTCAGCTTTGGGTGCAAGCATCAGCATCTATAATATGGAAACCAGCAGTGAAGCCTACAGGCTTTACAGTTGGTTTCTTACTGCGCATACATGAACCGCGCTGTACTTCCTGAATGGTCCCACCATCTTCTGGGACCGGAAGTTTCACTAAAATAACTAAATGCAGCTTAGTAAAATTGTGCAAAAACACCCTTAAAAACAATGCAAACAATCACACATAAAACACAAATATTGCAAATCAGTAACATAAGAGATTAGTAAGTAAAGACCCAGGCCAAATTCCAGCTTTCAGCTCTCTCACACTTTGAATGACAACCGCACTGTCATGCAACACTGTACCCAGATTACATTTTTATCATTTTTTTTTCACACAGCTAGCTCTTTCTTTTGGGGGTATTTAATAACTGCATTTTATATTTTTTGCTAAACAAACAAAAAAAGACAGAAGATTTAGAAAAAAACAAAACAACTTTTTTTAAATACTTTGTTATAAAATTTTGCAAACAGGTAATTGTTCTCATTCACTGATGGGCACTGTTGAGGTGACACTTCTGTTTACTTCTGTGATCAGCTGTCATTGGCTGACAGCTAAACATGTGGTAAAGGGCACTCTATGATTGGGCCTTTACCCTGCTCTGTGATCAGCCGAGTCCAAAGAACGGGAGGATATACATGGACGCCCTCCCGGCATTTGAGGTCCGTGCTGTAGCCATCTTTTGGCCATAGCGCAGACGTCAAGTGGTTACAAAAAGGTGTCTATATAAAGAATCTTCCGTAAAATGAAAAATTAACAAAACAGTAATTGTAACTTTTCTTCTTATGATCTACTGATGTAAAAATACAGTTCCAGAAACAATGTATCCTCTGTTTTCCAAGACCAAACAAAACTCCAATGTGTGGCAATCACCTTCCACCAAATGTGTGCCAAAATAACCCACCAGAAATATAGAACCTTTAGTGTAATGAAGCCTTAAATGACCAAGTCAACCTTCCAAGTACGTTTTTTCTCATATTATCCCAATGGCCATTATTCTCCAGATCAGGAAAAGAGAACAGATACCACTAAAGTTTAGCTATAATAGTTGGCTGAACTTGCTCTGTAACCTCCTCCTATCCGCGCCATACCCGAATGACGGCTACAGCGCGGCTCTAAAATGCCGGGAGGACGTCAATAGACGTCCTCCCATTTGGCTCGTGCTGGGCGATGTCCGCCGGAGACCCGCGATCTCCTTACAGAGAGGAGGAACGGGGAACCGCCGAAGTAAACATGGCGGTTCCCCGTTCTGTGAGGGGGGGCATGCCAGATCTACTGATCCCTATCACTTGGATCAGTTAGATCTGTCATGCCCCTGTCAACCCCGCCCCCCCACAGTTAGAACACACCCAGGGAACATAGTTAACCCCTTCACTGCCCCCTGCAGGTTAACCCCTTCACTGCCAATGACATTTATACAGTAATCAGTGGACATTTAAATTTCTGATCGCTGTATAAATGTCATTGGTCCCAAAAAAGTGTCAAAAACGTCCGACATTTCCGCCCCGATATCGCAGTACCGATAAAAATCGCAGATCGCTGCCATTACCAGTAAAAAAAAAAAAAAAAATAACAAAAACGCCATAAATCAATGTCCATAGTTTGTAGGCGCTATAACTTTTGCGTAACCCAATCAATAAACGCCGATTGCGATTTTTTTTACCAAAAATATGTAGAAGGATATATATCGGCCAAAACTGATGAATAAATTTGTTTTTTTATTTTTTATTTTTGGATATTTATTATAGCAAAAAGTAAAAAAAACTGTTTTTTTTTCAAAATTGTCGCTCTTTTTTTGTTTATAGCGGCGATCAGAAATGACGCAGAGGGGATCAAATACCACCAAAAGAAAGCTCTGTTTGTGGGAAAAAAAGGACGCAAATTTTGTTTGGGTACAACGCCGCACGACCGCGCAATTGTCATTCAAAGAGCAACAGGGCTGCAAACTGAAAATTGGTCCGGGCAGGAGGGGGGTTTAAGTGCCCAGTAAGGAAGTGGTTAAACTAGATTATCAGCCTCATTCTGTAGATGTAAAAGAGGAAGGAGGTTTTTGTACAGCCGTGCATCACTGTGTATGGGTTATGGCCTGTTTGCAGACAGTAATAATCTGCTGCATCATCTTCATCTATATCAACAATTGTTAATTTAAACTCAGTTGAAAAACCATATCCACTGAACCGGGCAGGAGCTTCAGAGTGAAGATTCTTTGCCTGATAGATAAGAATTTTTGGCGGTTGTCCTGGTTTCTTTTGGTACCAATGCAAACTGTCACCAAGATAGCGACTGGCTGTACATGAGATGGTGACTGTACCTCCTGGGTTGGCACTGATAGAACTTGGAGACTGTGTCATCTGTACAACCTGTGCTAAAGAACCTGGAAAGGAATATAAAAAGAACAGCCATTGTTTAATGGATATGAATCATTACTGTCAAAGGTTGTCTGCAGAACTTTATGGACCATCATGAATCTCTCACCCTGAATATAAAGCAGTATGAGAGGCAGCAGAACCCCCTGAGAAGCCATCTTGATGTCTCTGCACTGACACACACAGCCTACTGAGATGTCCCCTGTACAATGTCTCCTATATAACAGCTGAAGTCTTCACACATTATACATGTAAAACAGGAAATATGCAAATTATATTATAATTATATAATGGCTTGAGTATAGTGATTCTTTTGTGGGTTGTTTTTTTTTTTTTTTTTTTGCCATGGGTATACTTCATTGAGTTGATTGCTTGTTCAAATCACCATTAGGCTCAATAGATCTGTGTCTACAGGCAGCAGAGGCAAAAACGTGTTGTAGAATAAGTAGATCAAAGAATCTCACTTTTTAGGTGCTTATAGACTTAGGAATAGACAGAGACCACAACATAGATTGAAATAATTTATGCTTTATTTCATTGAAAAGGTTAAAAGCAAATCAAGATAAGAATCATAGGTGTGTGCAGCCTATTGCATTAGGGTGTGCACCCCAAAGCTCAAACACACACTACCGGTCACTAACAATGTTCATTCAGAAAGGGAAGGGGGCAGTAAATTACACATTTACCAGCCCCTTCTCCCACTTATCCTGAAACATCTTGGCAGCAACAGCCGCCAGGAAAGGAGGGAAGCTGGTAGCCCTGCCGGGGAAGAGAGGGGGAGGGCAGTAGGGGGAACCTGTGCTGCACAGGGTGATTAGGATGTGCCTGGGCACACCTGGCACACCCTGTGCGCACGCCTATAATAAGAATATTATGCTAAAATTATATGTGATCCATTTGTTATACCAGGCATCTTCAAAGTTATAGCCACAACGTTACACAAACTCATAGGATACACAAGCTATACAAACATATGAGTATGTATCAATATGATAGGAGAGTGGGATATCACGGTTTGCTGAATCTTAGTGCGTTTTGCAGATTTGTCTTCTTCAGGAGTTGTAGTATGGTAATCTGGGTTACATAAAATCAGGCAACTCTGTTTAATCACAGAGGGGGGGGGGGGGGCAC
>BLSH010375675.1:10610-24155 GCA_018402905.1 Glandirana rugosa
CAGTCATTACTACCTCTCTGTCGGCCTGTGTCCTCTCTCGCAGGACATTATACCTTATTATCTCTGTCAGTCATTACCCTGTGTCCGGCTGTCTCTCCATCATTACTGACTGTCTCTATTATTCCATATTACAGGACGGTCTCTCCTGTGTCCGGCTGTCTCTTCATCATTACTGACTGTCTCTATTATTCCATATTACAGGACGGTGTCTCCTGTGTCCGGCTGTCTCTTCATCATTACTGACTGTCTCTATTATTCCATATTACAGGACGGTCTCTCCTGTGTCCGGCTGTCTCTTCATTATTACTGACTGTCTCTATTATTCCATATTACAGGACAGTCTCTCCTGTGTCCGGCTGTCTCTTCATCATTACTGACTGTCACTATTATTCCATATTACAGGACGGTCTCTCCTGTGTCCGGCTGTCTCTTCATCATTACTGACTGTCTCTATTATTCCATATTACAGGGTGGTCTCTCCTGTGTCCGGCTGTCTCTTCATCATTACTGACTGTCTCTATTATTCCATATTACAGGACGGTCTCCTAGATGTCCGGATCTCTGGATCACCATCAATGATAAATGTTATTTCTTCTCTGAGAATAAGAAATCCCATTCAGCGAGCAGTAAAGACTGTGCAGAACGTGGCTCCAGACTGGCCACCATAAAGGAGGAGACCATAGAGGTCAGTGATGGGGTCACCGGGTATGAAGTTGAGTGGAGAGCAGCTGGTGGTCCATATTTTGTGCTCCATTATTGGAAATCTTCTCCCTGTAGCACTACCCACGCAGGAGCCGCTTGAATATTGTTGGTTCTTTACTCTGCCTGCTCAATCCCTAGAACAGACTCAACCCCACTGGCACACCTGGCAGTAGTGTAGTGTAAATACCACAGTAAAATATCAGTTATAGTGAAATCAGAAAGTAACTTTCACTTCCGGACCGCCGAAGTGGAATACCGTTGTTATGGTAGCAGATAGCTACCATAACCCCGGTATCTTTTTTCAGGAAGCGATTCTGCGTCAGATAAAAGTGATCTTAGCGGCGGATTCGCCGCGAGATCACTTTTATCAGCGGCGGGAGAGGTGCCCCCCCTCCCGCCGCTTTCCGGTCATCTCCACCACTTACCGGACCCGCCGGCAGCGGCGGAGATGATCGCGTCCTTCCCCCCCAGTGTCCATGAGCCAAGTGAGCGGCTTAAGCCGCTCACTCGGCTCCATAACATGGCTGGGCGGAAGCTACGTCACAAGTAGCTTTCGCCCAATGCTCTTAAAGGGGACATTTTTTTTTTTCCCCTGCCATTTTTTTCAAAATGTTTTTTTTTTTTTTAATGCATTTTAGTCTAAAAATGAGATGTGAGGTCTTTTTGACCCCCGGGATCTCATATTTTGGAGGTCCTGGCATGCTTTTTTCTATTACAAGGAATGTTTACATTTCTTGTAATAGGAAAAAAAGTGATCAAAAATTTTTTTTTAAAAAGAAAGTTGTAAAAACAAAAAGTAAAATACATAATTAAAAAAAAAAAAAAAATTAGAGTGCACCGTCCTTGCGAGCTCGCGCACAGAAGCGAACGCATACGTAAGTCCCGCCCACATATGAAAACGGTGTGCAAACCACACATGTGAGGTATCGTCGCGATCGTTAGAGCGAGAGCAATAATTCTAGCCCTAGACCTCCTCTGTAACGCAAAAATGCTAACCTGTAGAATTTTTTAAACGTCGCCAATGGAGATTTTTATGTTGCAAAGTTTGTCGCCATTCCGCGAGCGGACGCAATTTTGAAGCATGACATGTTGGGTATCATTTTACTCGGCGTAACATCATCTTTCACAATATGGAAAAAAATTGACCTAACTTTACTGTTGTCTTATTTTTTAACTAAAAAAACTGAATTTTTTCAAAAAAAATTGCGCTTTTAAGACCGCTGCACAAATACGGTGTGACATAAAGTTTTGCAATGGCCGCCATTTTATTCTCTAGGGTCTTAGAAAAAAAAATATATAATGTTTGGGGGTTCTAAGTAATTTTATAGCAAAAAAACCTGTTTTTAACTGATAACCTCCAAACTCCAAAAAGAGGCTCGGTCTTAAAGTGGGAACAAAACAAACAGTTACAGTAATAAAAAGCAGTAAGCAGTAGAGTTGAGCGAACACCTGGATGTTCGGGTTCGGTGTGTACGGCCAAACTTCACGGAAAAGTTTGGGTTCAGTACCGAACTTGACTGGAACTTGACCCCGGGCCCCGAACCCCATTGAAGTCAATGGGGACCCAAACTTTTCAGCACAAAAATGGCTGTAAAAAAGTCTTGGAAAGTGCTAGAGCGCTGCAAAAGGAAGTAAAATGGGGGTAAGAGTAGGGCAAGTGCCCTACAAAAAATGGGGATAGGGAAATAACTTAAAATCAAATAAAAAAATAAAAATGGGAAGGGGGGTGTATGTGGAGTAGGAGCCTAGAGGTTGACTAGACCGTGGCAGTGAAGGTGGAAGTGGCGGTGGTGGAGGAGGAGGAGGAGGTAGCCAACACTTTTTGTTGTTTTTTGTTTCTTTTTTCTAATTGGGGTAGCCCCCAAAATATTGAGGCATATTCAAAAAAAAAAAAAGTATACCAATGGCTGTGTGAGTCCGATCTAGATGTTTATTCTGCACAAGGTACAGACAAGTCTTGTGGGATCCATGCCTGGTTCATTTTAATAAAGGTTAGCTTGTCCACGTTGGCTGTGGACAGGCGGCTGTGTTTGTCTGTGATAACGCCCCCTGCCGTGCTCAACACATGTTCAGACAATACACTGGCTGCAGGGCAGGCCAGCACCTCCAAGGCATAAAGGGCAAGCTCAGGCCATGTACCCAATTTGGAGACCCAGAAGTTGAATGGGGCAGACCCATCAGTCAGTACGTGTAGGCGTGTGCACACGTACTGTTCCACCATGCTGCTGAAATGCTGCCTCCTGCTAAGACGTTGCCTATCAGCTGGTGGTGCTGTTTGTGGTGGCGTGCTGCTCTCCCTATAGAACTAGGAGATGATTTTAGAACAATAATCTGTCCCTCACAGGTGCAGCAGGAACCTCTCCCTATAGAACTAGGAGATGATTATAGAACAATAATCTGTCCCTCACAGCAACAGTAGGAACCTCTCCCTATAGCACTAGGAGATGATTTTAGAACAATAATCTGTCCCTCACTAAGCTTTCCCCTCACTGCACCGCCAGGAACCTGTCTGTAATGCAGGATGAGATGATATTAGATCGGTAATCTATCCCTCTAAGCAGTAGACTCTACCTAGTCCAGTATCAGATCGTTCTGTAATGCAGGATGAGATGTTATTAGATCTGCAATCTGTCCCTCACAGCGCCGGCAGCATTCTCTCCCTACACTATCCTGAGACGATGTGACATGCAGCACTACGTGACTCCAGCTTATACAGAGGCTGGGTCACATGAGGCACTGGCCAATCACAGCCATGCCATTAGTAGGCATGGCTGTGATGGCTTCTAAGGGCAAACCAGTGAAACGCTTGTTGATTGGCTGCCCTGCAGCTATTCAACAGGCAGGAGAAAATACCCGAACCCAGACTTTTTTTCAAATGTCCGGGTTCGGGTTTGGGTCACGGACACGCCAAAGTTCGGTACGGACCCGAACTTTACAGTTGGGGTTCGCTCAACTCTAGTAAGCAGGTATAATGAGGTATAAGAAGACGAAAGTTACAGGAAAAAAATAAGGTCAAATTTGTCTGCTCTTAGAGGAAGTGAAATGGCCCCCCAGAGCAGAGATAAACATATGAGAAATGCAAGTCAAGAAAATCTACTGTTAACTTCAATAGAGCACCTGACAACCCCAAACAAATTGGACTACACGAGTCCAGGCAGAAGGAGGGTAAAGGAATGACCTCATCTTTGTCTGTCAGTCCCAGGGGCGTAACGATAGGGGTTGCATGGGGTTGCAATTGCAACCGGGCCCCGTACTCCAGGGGGCCCGTGTGCCTCCCTTGTACACCTGGATAGGAGGGATGGCGGGGCGGTATTTTGAGGAACCAATCTCCCCCATTCTCCTCCTAATGCAGGAGATTGTTTCCTCTATATGCTGCCCCCGCCACCCCTCCTATCCAGTTTACTTGTCTTCTGCTGTTCCCAGGGTCCCTGTGTGCTTCCCTGCCCCCCCCCCCCACACACACACAGAGCTGCTGTCTTCCCTGCTCCTCTCTCCTGCCAGCTGCTGTAGAAGATTTGTCATGATGGAGAGATGGGAATGGGTTGGTAAATTTGTCATTTACTGATTTGATTGGTATCAATTGGTTCATTCATAACTGAAGTATAGTAAACTGTTTTTACTACACTTCCATTTCTGAATGAATGGGAGGCTCGGTGCACAGCTATTCCTGTCCATTCATTCTGTGCAGCTGAGGTTACACAGATGGAGATTGAGGGCTGAGGTTTGTTTAGACCCCCTGATATCTCATCAAAGCCCCCCCAACAGAGCTCCTAAAAAAATGAAAAAAAAAAGTGTAAAAGAAATAAAATGAAATGGTAAAAAAATTAGAAAATAAAAATTAGAAACTACTGACACCAGTGAGGGAATTATCAGGATTGCAAAGGCTGCAATTGTGACCGAGCCCTGGCATTTCACCACTATGGGGAGGCCTGAAGATGGCAGAAATGGAGCCCCGCTACAGAACTTGTGAAAGGGTCCCGCTGTGGTACCGTAATAAAGGGCCCTCCAATAGGAGTAAAGGGCCCCAGGATCAGTCTGAAGAGGGAGGACCCTGGCCAGGGGTCAGGGAGGCCCTTCATAACTTCTCGAAGGTTCTAGTTACACCTCTGGTCAGTCCTCCCCCTTCTTCACTCCAGCACCACAGTCCCAGCAGGCCTGCTTACCCTCAATACCCGGCCCAGTGCACTGAATCAACCCCCAGTGTGGATCCACTTGTAAGCCATTAAAGTCCTGAACACAGATAAGGCCCTTAAGATCTTGAGCTACTGTAAGGTGGTGCACTTGTTGATCTCCTGTAGTGAGGTGAGGACAATACATCCAAATGGCTTGACAAGCAACCAGTACAGTAATCCTATGGGATAGTGAACAAGCGCTTTCACTGCTAGGCAGATTGTAACAGCATCACAGTTCCATGTAACTAGGGACGGGCCCACGATTCGACTCCTACGTTCGACTCCAACATCGGGCGTTCGCCCGTTCGTCGAATTTAGAAAATTATGGGGCGTTTGCAGTGACTTCGCCGCCGCGGAGCGCCCTATAATGCTTTGCACGCAGACGGTGCGCACAGCTCCTCCCCGTTGGGAGGGTTCCCGCCACCTTCACTCTTTTTGCTTTGACAGTTTAGTTATATGGCAGGGCGTGACGTCAGAGGGGGCGGGTCATGCGCTTACGTCACCGGGTGCCCCCGCCCTGCCATATAAATAAACTGTCAAAACAAAGCGAGCTCAGTCGGGGGGAGCCCTCCCATGGAGGAGGAGCTGTTGTGGCTTTTTTTTCTCTCAGGTCCATCGCTCGCTGTGATTGACGATGGATTACAACGGGGACACTTATTTTTATTTATTTTTTTATAAAGGACTTGTTCCTAATTGTCTCCTGTGCTTTTTTCTTTTTTGACACTTTTGGTGAATTAGTGGGGGTAATGCTAATTCACATGGGGGGTCGGGATCTGGGGGCCCCCTTATTAAAGGGGACTTCCAGATTCCGATAAGCCCGAAGAGGCTCTTGTCCCCATCAACATGGGGACAAGGTGCTTTGGGGTGGGGAGCGCAGAGCCCCCCTGTCCCAAAGCACCCCTACCCCCCATGTTGAGGGCATGTAGCCTGGTGCGGTTCCCAAGTGGGGGGGGGGGCGCTTGCCCATCCCCCCTATCCTGGCCAGCCAAGTAGCATGTTCGGATAAGGGTCTGGTTTGGATTTTAGGGGGAACCCCACGTCAATTTTTTTTTAGGGTTCCCCTTAAAATCCATACCAGACCCGAAGGGACTGATTTGGACTGGGGGGGACCCACGCAATTTTTTTCAGTGATTTTTTTCTGTATATTGCCAGGAACCAGCAATACATAACAGCCACAATAATAAATGACAAATTTTCCTTTACAAATGTCATTTTGCTCTGGCTATGCTCTAAACTTCACAGAGATGCACCCTTTTACAGTCAGACTAAGGGGACCCCCCAGGCACGATGTCTAAAGGAATATTTCATTTTTGTTTGTTTCACTTTAAGCATTATTAATATCACTGCTCCTGAAAAAACGATCGGTTTAAAAACATTTTTTTTTCATTAATACATGTCCCCTAGGACCCGGGTCCCCATACACTTTTTATGGCAATAACTGGCATATAAGCCTTTAAAATTAGCAATTTTGATTTTTTATGTTTGAGTCTCATAGACTTTAACAGTGTCTGAATGTTCACACAAATGTTTTGGCTGTTCGGGGGGGGGGGGGGGATGTTCGGCCCATCTCTACATGTAACTAAGGAAGGCAGGGCAACAAGGGGTTAACTAGAGTTCTGGCATATGAAGGATTGGGCGAAAGCCCGCTCACCAAATCCTGTATCCAAAGGCTGCAGGGGAAGATACTGTGGTACCGGTCCTTGCATGTGTCCGATTGACACCTCTTCATGGGGACATTGCATGCTGATCGGGATGTCTGGGGATGCATTTGGCATCCTCTTTTAGCCTCAGATGTCCGCTGCCAACTTCCTGGCTGTGACACGATCCCTCAGATCTAAGCCCGCGGCCCTCTGTGTCCATGCCCACACTCTCCCCAACCTCGAGGTAGCTCTCCCCTTTCTCCCAGAAAGCCTTTGGGGTAAAACTTCTCTTATGCAGCAGTGCTTCTTGGGATGTGTAGTTCTCTGCGTGTTGATTTCAATCAAGCAGTCTGTGCTGGGAACTCCATCTCCCAAAGTTCTTTGCATCTCCTCCAATCCTCCTTTGATTGGCCATCTTGACTCTGCCTATGGAGAATTAGGTAAAAGGGCTAGAGAATTGACTGTCTTGCCTGTAAAGAAGTCTGTGAGAAGAAATAAAGGGAGGGGGGAAGTTCCTTGTGCAAAGCTGACAAGCTGTATCTCTGTTCAAGAGTCCCGGCCAACTTGGCAATGTAATGAAGATGCACACCGCTACATCCCTCTTAGATTACTGTTGCTATCATAGTGATGAATCTGGGATGCCAAATGTTAAATTGCTAGTTCTACTTGGACCACAAAAACAAGTGTTCTACCAGAATGGTCTGCACCAGAATCCCCCCTCCTCCCCAGCTAAATCTTCATATACCTATTATATAGTATAATATCATTTTTGAGCTCGATGCCAGTCGAAGTCTAAGAGCCCATTGAAACTGGAGGGTAGAGGAGAGATCTGGGGTCTAATAATAGACTAATAATAGTAGACCCTAATCTAATGGATCTAATAATCTAAGAGATCTAATAGACCCCAGATCTCTCCATAAAGAGGACCTGTCAATGCCCATGATAGTTGTTCATCCCTTGTGATAGCAATAAAGTTCAATTTAAAAAAAATAAAACATAAAAGGTACAAAGTGTCCAAAAATAGTTTTAAATAAAATAAATAATAATAAAAAAATAAAGTTAGATTGCCCCATCCCCCAGTGCTCAAAAGCAAATGAGAACATTTGCGTAGTTCCAGAGTGCATATGTAAAGGGCAATTGCTCCACACATGTGAGATATTGCAGCAAACATCAGAGGGGGAGCAAACATTCTAGCACCAGATCTCCTGTGTAACTATAAGCCGGTTAACCTGTAAAGCCTTTTAATGCGTTGCCTATGGACATTTTTAGGTACCATAGTTTGTTGTCACCATTCCACGGGTGTATGTAATTTTAAATCGTGACATGTTGGATGTCTATTTATTTGGTAGGACTTCATATTTTATATTTTACAAAAAAAATGGGTAATATATTATGTTTGTGTTCACCAAAATTGATTGAAATGTATTTTTTTCCTGAAAATTTGCATTTGATAAACCACTGCACAAATATCGTGCAATATAAAAAATTGCAACAGCAACCATTTTATTCTCCATGGCCTCTGATTAAATATATATATATACAGTATCTGACAAAAGTGAGTGCACCCCTCACATTTGTGTAAATATTTTATTCTATCTTTTCATGTGACAGCACTGAAGAAATGGCGCTTTGCTACAATGTAAAGTAGTGAGTGTACAGCTTGTATAACAGTGTAAATTTGCTGTCCCCTCAAAATAACTCAACACACAGCCATTAATGTCAAAACTGCTGGCATCAAAAGTCAGTACACCCCTAAGTGAAAATGTCCAAATTGGGCCCAAAGTGTCAATATGTTGTGTGGCCACCATTATTTTCCAGCACTGCCTTAACCCTCTTGGGCATGGAGTTCACCAGAGTTTCACAGGTTGACACTGGAGTCCTCTTCCCCTCCTCCATGATGACATCGCAGAGCTGGTGGATGTTAGAGACCTTGCGCTCCTCCACCTTCCATTTGAAGATGCCCCACAGATGCTCAATAGGGTTTAGGTCTGGAAACATGCTTGGCCAGTCCATCACCTTTACCCTCAGCTTCTTTAGCAAGGCAATAGTCGTCCTGGAGGTGTGTCTGGGGTCATTATCATGGTGGAATACTGCCCTGTGGCCCAGTCTCTGAAGGGAGGGGATCATGCTCTGCTTCAGTATGTCACAGTACATGTTGGCATTCATGGTTCCATCAGCTCTGGGCCCTTGCATGTGGGTGGGGTTTGCGTGGAGAACTGGAGAAATAGGCACTCATGCCCCTAGAGGCTGCCAGAGGTATATGCCTAAACACAGGGTTTGGCATTAAGGCGGCTCTCTCCATTATGGGCCACAATTTCTCCCTACAGTCATTTAGTTTACTCTTGGATTCTGTTATTCAGCTTTCTCCTCTGTCCAACTGGACACCACAGATATTAACTTTATGTCACCTTCTTTCTTGCAACATTTCGGAGCCGGTGTCACATAGCGGGCACTGGGTTCCAACAGCTCAGCAACTGTTACCTCATCCCAATGGCATGAATATGTATGTTTAACTCTTTACTCCACCTGAATGCTTTTCACTATTATTCTCCACTCTTAGTATTAATTGAATTTAGATCCCTGGTGTGGTTCCACACCACTGAAATGCTCATCGCTACTGAGCCAAGCAACCCCTATGTCACAATATAAACATATATACAGTATATACAGTGGGGCAAAAAAGTA
Organism: Glandirana rugosa; assembly: GCA_018402905.1. Classification (NCBI taxonomy): domain Eukaryota; kingdom Metazoa; phylum Chordata; class Amphibia; order Anura; family Ranidae; genus Glandirana; species Glandirana rugosa. Next base: position 19,810 of record BLSH010375675.1, read on the forward strand.
TTTAGCCAGCCACCAATTGTGCAAATTATCCCACTTAAAAAGATGAGAGAGGCTGTAATTTTCATCATAGGGACACTTCAACTATGAGAGACAGAATGAGAAAAAAAATCCAGAAAATCACATTGTCTGATTGTTAAAGAATTTATTTGCAAATGATGGTGGAAAATAAGTATTTGGTCAATAACAAAAGTTCATCTCAATACTTTGTTATTTACCCTTTGTTGGCAATGACAGAGGTCAAACGTTTTCCGTAAGTCTCCACAAGGTTATTACCCCCTGTTGCTGGTAGTTTGGCCCATTCCTCCATGCAGATCTCCTCTAGAGCAGTGATGTTTTGGGGCTGTCACTGGGAAACACGGATTTTCAACTCCCTCCAAAGATTTTCTATGGGGTTGAGATCTGGAGACTGGGGCTAGGCCACTCCAGGACCTTGAAATGCTTCTTACGAAGCCACTCCTTCGTTGCCCGGGCGGTGTGTTTGGGATCATTGTCATGCTGAAAAACCCAGCCATGTTTCATCTTCAATGCCCTTGCTGATGGAAGGAGGTTTTTATTCAAAATCTCACAATACATGGCCCCATTCATTCTTTCCTTTACACGGATCGGTCGTCCTGGTACCTTTGCAGAAAAACAGCCCCAAAGCATGATGTTTCCACCCCCATGCTTCACAGTAGCTATGGTGTTCTTTGGATGCAACTCAGCATACTTTCTCCTCCAAACACGACAAGTTGAGTTTTTACCAAAAAGTTCTATTTTGGTTTCATCTGACCATATGACATTCTCCCAATCCTCTTCTGGATCATCCAAATGCTTTCTAGCAAACTTCAGACGGGGCCCGGACATGTACTGGCTTAAGCAGGGGGACACGTCTGGCACTGCAGGATTTGAGTCCCTGGCAGTGTAGTGTGTTACTGATGGTAGCCTTTGTTAGTTTGGTCCCAGCTCTCTGCAGGTCATTCACTAGGTCCCCCCGTGTGGTTCTGAGATTTTTGCTCACCATTTTTGTGATCATTTTGACCCCACGGGGTGAGATGTTGCGTGGAGCCCCAGATCGAGGGAGATTATCAGTGGTCTTGTATGTCTTCCATTTTCTAATAATTGCTCCCACAGTTGATTTTTTCACACCAAGCTGCTTACCTATTGCAGATTCAGTCTTCCCAGCCTGGTGCAGGTCTACAATTTTGTTTCTGGTGTCCTTTGACAGGTCTTTGGTTTTGGCCATAGTGGAGTTTGGAGTCTGACTGTTTGAGGTTGTGGACAGGTTGTGTCTTTTATACTGATAACGAGTTCATAGAGGAGCGATTAATACAGAGTGGAGGACAGAGGAGCCTCTTAAAGAAGACGTTACAGGTCTGTGAGAGACAGAAATCTAAATTCTTTAAAAATCAGACAATGTGATTTTCTGGATTTTTTTTCTCATTCTGTCTCTCATAGTTGAAGTGTCCCTAAGATGAAAATTACAGCCTCTCTCATCTTTTTAAGTGGGATAATTTGCACAATTGGTGGCCGACTAAATACTTTTTTTCCCCAATATATATACTGTATAAATATCAGTCCTGTATATGAGTCTAGTTTAAGGATACAGGAATGTAGAACATACCAATGGCACATAAATGTAGCAGCCTCAGGGGTTGTATATTATTTATATATCCAGGTGGAATACTGTTGTCTGGAGCCAATGGTAGGCGATGGAAATACGGTTTATAATCTGTGGTGTATTGTGTTCTCCAGGCACTGGTGGCCTTCAAAGGAAAGGAATTCTGGGTTGGATTAACCCAATATAACACCCATGGTGGAGTGTGGACAGGAAAATGGACAGATGGCGGCATGAAGTAAGTATCTCAGTATTTCCTCTTATGCAGTGGACACCAAATCTTCAGTAGAAGTATCTCTGTATGATGCAATGCTCCCTCCTGCTTCCTCTTCCTCTACAAAGATGTGCATACACTCTGATTGGATGTCAGAACAGTTTATTTCTCTTTACTGAACCCTGAAAGCCAATGAGAAATAAATGAGTAAGTACACATGAGTGATGTTACTACTTGTTAGCAGCCCGGAGGCATGACCAACCTCCTATGAGGGATCTCTTGTGGTAGCTTCCATATGACATCTCTTTTATCACAGATCTCTTATGTCAGCTCCCGTATGGCAACTCTCCAATATAAAATCTCCTATGGCATCTCTTTTAAGGCAAGTTTTCTATGGCAGCTCTCTTATGGTTATCCTCTTTTGGCACCTCTCCTAGGGCAGCTCTCTTTTGGAATTCCTCTTCTGGCACCTTTCCTATGGCACCACTCTTCTGGCACTCCTCTTCTGGCTCCTCTCCTATGGCATCTCTCTTATCACAGACCTCTCATGTCAGCTCCCATATGGCAACTTTCCAATAGAAGATCTCCTATGGCATCTCTTTTAGGCAACTTTCCTATGGCACTCCTCTTCTGCCACCTTTCCTATGGCACACTTCTTCTGCCACCTTTCCTATGGCAGCTCTCTTATGGCATTCCTCTTCTGGCTCATCTCCTATGGCATCTCTCTTATCACAGACCTCTCATGTCAGCTCCCATATGATAACTCTCTTATGGCACTCATCTTCTGGCACCTCTTCTATAGCAGCTTTCTTATGGCCCTTCTCTTTTGGCACCTCTCCTTTCGCAGCTCTCTTATGGCACTCCTCTCCTGCACCTCTCCTATGACACTGCTCCTCTCCTATGGATGCTCTCTTGTGGCACTACTCCTCTGGCACCTCTCCTATGGCCTCTCTCTTATGGCACTCCTCTTCTGACACATTTCCCATGGCACCTCGCTTATGGCACCCCTCTTCTGGCTCCTCTCCTATGGCATCTCTCTTATAGCACTCCTCTCCTGTCACCTCTCTTATGGCACTCCTCTTTTGGTATTTCTCCTGTAGTTGTTCTCTTGTGGCACTACTCCCCTGGCACCTTTCCTATGGCAGCTCTCTTATGGCACTCCTCTACTGACACATTTCCCATGGCATCTCTCTTATGGCACCCTCTTCTGGTTCCTCTCCTATGGCACTCCTCTTCTGGCACCACTCCTATAGCAGCTTTATTATGGCACTACTCTTCTTGGAGCTCGCCTATGACAGCTCTATTATGACACTCCACCTTTTGGCACCTCTCCTATGACACTCCTCTTCTGGCACCTCTCTTATGGGATTTACCTTCAGGTGCCTCTCCTATAGCAGATCTCTTATGGCACTCCTCTTCTGGCACCTTTCCTATGGTTGCACACCTTTAGCAGCTTTCATGTGGCAGCTCTCGTATGGTATATTTCCTATGGCAGTCCCCTAGGACATATCTCCTGTGGAAATTTTTCTATCCCAGCTCTCATGTGCCAGATTCCCTCTGGTTGCTACAGTAGATCTCTTTTGGAAGCTCTTTTACTGCAGCTCTTCTAGTGCATGGAAGCTTTCTTATGTCATCCTATCTTTGGCATATCTGTCATGGCCGATAGACAGTTATGGCAGCTCTACAATAGAATATCCCATTAATGGAAGCTCTCCTGTGGTAATTCTCCTATGGCACCTCTTGTTTGACAACTCCCACATGCACTCCTGTTTTCTCCTTCAGTGGGACTGATATGGACACTAACCACCCATCACCCCTGTGCCCTCTATATTATCTCAGTGTGCCCCCCATACATATTTGGCTCCATGATCTCCTCTATCCACTTTTCTCATTACTCCCCAGCAATGACTGTGGAAAATCTCTCACCAGACTTTGTCTCCCGTCTAGAACTCTCACTGAAGGGACTGGAAGCTGTGCCAAGCTCGGAACTCGTCTGGCACTGGAGAATTGTTTTACTGAACTGAACTGGATCTGTGAGAGAGACCTGATGTAACCCGACTGATCTGAGGAACACCGTGTGACCGCACTGATCTGAGGAACTCTGTGTGACCGCACTGATCTGAGGAGCACTGTGTGACCGCACTGATCTGAGGAAGACTGTGTGACCGCACTGATCTGAGGAACACCGTGTGACTGCACTGATCTGAGGAACTCTGTGTGACCACACTGATCTGAGGAACTCTGTGTGACCGCACTGATCTGAGGAACTCTGTGTGACCGCACTGATCTGAGGAACTCTGTGTGACCGCACTGATCTGAGGAACACTGTGTGACCGCACTGATTTAAGGAACACTGTGTGACTGCACTGATCTGAGGAACTCTGTGTGACCGCACTGATCTGAGGAACACTGTGTGACCGCACTGATCTGAGGAACTCTGTGTGACCGCACTGATCTGAGGAACTCTGTGTGACCGCACTGATCTGAGGAACTCTGTGTGACCGCACTGATCTGAGGAATCTAGTCACGCCAGTGTGT
>BLSH010375675.1:61192-75287 GCA_018402905.1 Glandirana rugosa
TACTATTAACGACTGTAAAAACGTGTGTCTTATGTATGACATACGTTTGAACACTAAACTTCCGGTTAACGACATTGGTGGAGGGTTGTCGGCATATTATTTTACTGCTGTCCTAGGGGAGAACAAGACCCTGTTGCAGTATACTACAGTGGGGTCAGAGTTAAGAGAGCGTGTGGGTGCCCCCGCGCGTCAACGCCACTAGGTCCTTAGAGACATTTGTCGGTTACTACGTCGAGAAATGACTACACTAACCGCCACAGGTTAGTGTCGACTAGTGTACATTTGTACCTTCACGGTCACTTGCCGAGAGGCACTGATAATCAGGACACTAATTACTTGTACAGGTCTCCGCTGCAAGGAGATGCCGCTGACCGGCTCTCTTCTCCTCCCACTCTGTCAGTGTGAGATGAGGAGAGCCGTTCACTGGCACTTCCATGTTTACATGTGATCAGCTGTGATTGGACACCGCCAATCACATCAGTAAAGAGCTGCATCATTGGCTGTTTACAGAGATTCCTGGATCACCGCAACTGCGCGCCCCCGTGGGTGTGCGAGAGAATTGAGACTGGGGTGACATCATATGACGTTGTCCCAGAACAAGAGGGGATCCTGTCGTCATTTTATTATACGGCTGTTGGGAGGTGGTTACAGCAATTGGCCTTCAAATCACAAGTTTGCATACAGTATGTATTCTGTGTGCAAAAATGTCAGCAATTATCATTATACCTACTTTGCAACTGAAGCAATAGATGTCGTTTTGTTTGATCATTCCTCCAAAGAGTGACTGTCCACCTCATTCCAACTGTAAGCATTTATTTATCAATAAATCTAACCTCAGAACTGTCACAGAACTTAGAAGAGCTAAGGAGCAATTTATAAACATGTGCAGATATGTACCTAAACCAACCCTCCATCACCATGACCATCACCTTCCACATCGCACATTGTCCATAAGACTGTACTATTGGTGGTCATTGTTATTATACATCACAATGACCATCACCTTCCACATCGCACACTGTACATAAGACTCTTCTATTGGTGGTCATTGCCAGAATAGATCACTATGACCACCACCTTCCATATAACCAACTGCCCATAAGAATCTTCTATTGATGGCTGTTGACAGAATATATTACCATAGCCTTCACTCTCCGTATCACCAACTCTATATAGGACACTTGTATTGGTCATTGCCAGAATGCATCACCGTGACCATCTCCCTCCACATCACCAACTGTCCATAAGACTCTTCTATTGGTGGTCATTGCCAGAATAGATCACTATGACCACCACCTTCCATATCACCAACTGCCCATAAGACTCTTCTATTGATGGTCATTGACAGAATATATTACCATAGCCCTCACCCTCAGTATCACCAACTCTATATAGGACACTTATATTGGTGGTCATTGCCAGAATGCATCACCGTGACCATCACCCTCCACATCACCAACTGCCCATAAGACTCTTCTATCGGTGGTCATTGCCAGAATACATCACCATGACCATCTCCCTCCATATCACCAACTGTCCATAAGACACTTCTATTGGTGGTCATTGCCAGAATACATCACCATGACCATCACCCTCCACATCACCAACTGCCCATAAGACTCTTCTATCGGTGGTCATTGCCAGAATACATCACCATGACCATCTCCCTCCATATCACCAACTGTCCATAAGACACTTCTATTGGTGGTCATTGTCAGAGTACATCACCCTGACCATCACCCTCCATATCACCAACTGTCCATAAGGCACTTCTATTGGTGGTTATTGCCAGAATGCATCACCGTGACCATCACCCTCCATATCACCAACTGTCCATAAGACATTTCTATTGGTGGTCATTACCAGAATACATCACCGGCACACACACAGTCTGCTCTGCTGTCACGCAGGCAGATTATTATACAATTCATGGTATTAGTGTTTGGAAAGATGTAGATTTCAAAGTACAAATAGACCAAGGAAGGTGACAGAGGAGATGGGGAGTGAAAACATCGATCATCACTAGTACTAGTCAGTCCCATTCAGCTGGACTTGTTCTATAATAAAGACATTTCACAGCTTCTCCAACTGGCATCTTCAGTTCTAATGAGTGTAAGGAACATCCCCCAGCATTTATATCCACACATATATCTCATTCACCTTCATCCAATCACCATGGAAGGTGTCATGGCAGATGATGATTGTCCAAGAGCATGCTGGGAGGAGGAAAAGTCTGCGAAACCACCCTGTTCTTTTCATCATTCAAATCTACGGTGTCCTGAAGTTTGAGGCTCATGTTAATTATTTGAATAAGGTGGCTGAAGATTTGAATTGTAAAATGTCTGGGGTAAAGATGATAAAATGGCATTATATGTGGGTGAGATATGATCTCCAAGGCCCCCACCTTATTCAGGGATGAGTGCTCCAGTTTGACGAACCTGGCCTATTGGACAGAGAGGACAATTGATTGTTGCTTAAATATGAAGTGAAACATCTTCAACATTATAGCACAAGTCCAGCTGAATGAGATCAACTACTACTAAATACTGTATACCATGACCTGGATACATGAGAACCTGCACAGATTACACAGACCATCATTTTATTGTTATTATACTTTAAACCAGGGGTCTCCAAACTGCGGCCAGGTGTGGCCCTTTGCTAGTCTTTATCCGGCCCTTGGGGCACTATTCCTCCCACTGACATCAACAAGGGGGCGCTATTTCTTCCACCGATACCAATGATTGGATTCTATTCTTCCTACTAATAGGGACACTACTCCTCCTCCTACTGACCACCAACCCCCGGGCCATATTTATTCTCATGGATACTGAGCCTGGGACATTTTCTGCCCCCGAGGACCACAATCTGTCTGATGGACAATAAATTGTCACTTTGTTTGAAAAGTTTGGAGAGCCCTGCTTTAAACTATTATCTGATATAATAATTAGACAAGAATAGAAACAATGGGACTTTGATGGTGCAAGGACAAAAATATTTTTTTCCAAAAATGTTTTTCATAAAAAATCTTCAAAGATTTATTACAAAAGTTTAAAAACATTTTATCATCAACAATGAAGTGAATGTATAATGGCGGCGATCTGCGATTTTTATCAGGACTTTGATATTGGGGCAGACATGTCGGACATTTTTGACACTTTTTTGGGACCAATGACATTTATACAGCGATCAGAAATTTAAATATCCACTGATTACTGTATAAATGTCACTGGCAGGGAAGGGGTTAACCTGCAGGGGGCAGTAAAGGGGTTAACTGTGTTCCCTAGGCGTGTTCTAACTGTGTGGGGGCGGGGCTGGCAGGGATATAAGAGATCTAACTGATCCCAGTGACAGGGATCAGTAGGTCTGCTATGTCCCCCTTCACAGACTGGAGAACCGCCGTGTCTACATCGGCGGTTTTCCATTCTGTAGCTCTAACAGGCGATCGCGGGTCACGAGCGGACATCGAGTCTGTCCGACCCTGGGGGCACGCCCACGCAGCGTGCAGCAGCCGCTGCCTGTGAGTGCGTGCCGGGAGCATGCACAAGGTTGGACATCCATGGATGTCATCCCGGCAATTGAGATCTGCTCTGTAGCTGTCTTTCGGCTATAGCGTGGCTCTGAACTGGTTAAATCACATCCTCATTTGCTGCGCCCAGAGTGTAATGTCTTGCAGACTTTGTCTGCATTGACCACTTGCATTGCAGCGTTCATCTTGCATTTGTCTTTTACACTGTGGGTTTTTCCCTTTTCCAACATGGCGCCTGGTGTGATGTCATATCCGGTTCTTGGCCGAGAATCTTTTGTAATAAATCTTTGACGATTTTTTTATGGAAAAACGTATTTTTGTCATTGCACCATCAAAGTCTCATTGTTCTCATTGTCTTTATAATGTTTAATTAAGGCATGGGGTGCCAATATTCATCAGACATTCTGCTAAAACATGGATTTATTATCTGATATAAGATGGAATACACAGAGCTCTGGGATGGGGTGTTTGAGAGTTCCTGCCACTGGCCACAGCCGGGGTATAGTGACTCCCACTGATGGCATCTCCAAATGAGCTCCTTCCTCCTGGTCTGGGAGTGATGTGGTTTAATTATCTATTTGTTGTCATGTTGTCTCTACCAGTAATTTTTGTCTTTACAATTGGATAAAATATCATTGAAGTGGTTGTAAAGTCTTTACAACCACTTTAACCTACAGGTAAGCCTATAATAAGGCTTACTTATAGGTACCGTGCATATCCCCTAAACCTGCATAGTTCAGGAGATATGCACTGTAATAGCACGCCATCCGCACATGCACACTGAAGAATCGGCCCCCGGGGTGGCCCAGGGTGCCGTTTCTTCTATAAGCATGCCGTAAACGACGGCTCTCGTGCACATGCGCAGGAGTAACGTAAGGAGCCCACGATGTGATTGGCCGGAGCCGCGGACCAGGAAGTGGCATGTCGCCGGTCACAGCGTTGTGCCGAGATCGCTGCAACAGCTTTGTTTCAAGGTAAGTATTCCACAATGAGCTGGTATGCAATGCTCATTATGCCTTTCTCTTGCAGGGTGTTTTTTTGGGGGGGTGGGGAGCGGAGACCTGACAACCTCTTTAACCACTTGCCGACCGCCGATCGGCATCTGACGGTGACAAGGTGGCTCTGTTGCGCAAATCGCCGTCATATGACGGCGGCTGCGGGATCGAGCCTAGTGAGCGCGCGCACGCCGCCGGAGGCGCGCCCGCACGCTCACTGTGTTCGGGGGGGCCAGGGAGCGGGTGCGGCGGAGTCGATCTCCGCCGGCCACCCGCGATGCCCCCCTGGAGTGAAAGAATGGAGGTCCGTGTAAGTAAACACGGACCTCCGTTCTGTGAGAGGGGGAAGGGCTGTGATCGCTTCCCTTCCCCAGCTAGGGCAGTCCCCCCACAGTTAGAACACGCCCAGGGAACATAGTTAAACCTTAGAGCACCCCCTGCAGGTTAACCCCTTCACTGCCAATGGCATTTACACATTAATCAGTGCATTTTTATAGCACTGATCGCTGTATAAATGCCAATGGTCCCAAAAAAGTGTCAAAATGGTCCGACATGTCCGCTGAAATATCGCAGTACCGCTAAAAATCGCAGATCGCCGCCATTACTAGTAAAAAAAAATAAAAATAAAAACCCCAAAAATGAATTCTCATCATCCGTAAACGCGACCACTTTTGCGCAAACCAATCAATAAACGCTGATTGCGATTTTTTTTTATCACAAATATGAGGAAGAATATAAATTGGCCAAAACCGATGAAAAAAATTTTTTTTTATATTTGTATTTTAGCAAAAAGTAAGAAATTTGTTTTTTTTTTTGCAAAATGGTCGCTCTTTTGTTTATAGCGGCGATCAGAAATGACGCAGCGGTGATCAAATACCACCAAAAGAAAGCTCTATTTGTGGGGAAAAAAAGGACGCAAATTTAGTTTGGGTACAACGTCGCACGACTGCGCAATTGTCAGTTAAAGCGACGCAGTGCCGAATCGCAAAAAGGGCTCCGGTCCTAAAGCTGGAAATCCTTCCGGGGCTGAAGTGGTTAAACTATCACTTCTTATAGAGTATTTTTAAATTCTTTTGGCTGAAGTTCTTTATGGAAGAAAGAAGTGGTCACAGAGGAAATGAATACATTTCTGTATATTTAATGGGCTGGTTCTTCTTTTTTCCAACCCACAGCTGACAACATTGTTCATGTTATGTGTTAAATTGTATCTTTTATTACATTGTATGAGAGGTGTTTTGTTTCACTCTTTTTTTATATAGTGTTGTTCTAAATCTAATGGTTTACCGAGTGCTGCATTAGGAGTGACTTGGTTTACATACTTCTGCTTTTTGTATACCTTTAAAACACGTTTACAACTTTAATGTTTTTGCCAACCATTATGATCTATTAAGTGGACTTGTAAGGTAATCCAAGCACTATCCTCCAACTCAAACACCCTCATTACTTCCTAACCAAAGAGCCAAAAATGAAAAACAAAACCCCACTCCCACACCAAATCTCTTATCCAAGTACTCTCAACCAGGTAACACCTATCACTCAATCTAAACCTTTCACCCAACCCAAACACCTTCTCCCATCCCAAATGCCCTTACCAAACCCAAACACCCTCATCTAGCCCATTTATCCTCCAAACAACGTTAATATTCACAAACCTAATTAAAGAGCACTCTTAAGCCAAATGTCTTATCCAACCCATTTACGATACGCCTTCTAAACCCTTGACCTAATCCAAAAACCCTCCCAAAATCCAAAATATCCTCATACTTCCTAACACCTTTACCCATCCCAAATACCCTTATCCGTCCCATACATCATCCCCCAACCCAAAACCCATATTACGTTACTAATCAACTAAAATCCCACAATCAAAGCAAATTTATCAGCCAGTTGAGTCCCCTTCACTTATTTCTAACCTATCATCCAAACCAAAACTCTCACCCAAACTAAACACTTCATCTAATACAAACTCACCACTACATCAACCACAATTTGTTGATCCTATATAACATTCTAAAAAAAAAAAAAAAATCCTTACCCAACCTAAACATCTTCATTATTCCCTCACCTAGCTAAAAACCGATCCCAAACCAAGCCCCTCACTCAACAAAGACACCCTTACATAACCCACAATCTTAAAAAAATATCCCTCAGCCAAGACAACTACGCTGTATCCTCAGTCAACCTGATAACCACTAATGAGCCCAAATTTCACCAAGACTAAACATTTTTACCCAACCTAAATGTCTACCTAATCAAGACACCCTTCACTAATCCAAATGTCATAACTGAACCCAAACACCCTCACTCAAACCCAACACCTTACTTTACTGCAAACACATTACCTAAACCCCAATTTCTTCATCCTACATAAAATTCTCACCAAACCCCAAAATCCTCACCCAATGCCACGGTCCTTGTGGTGGAGTCTGTCTTATGCAGAGAACAACCGCTCTTACGCACCCGATTCGGGGACCCCTGGTAGTATAGACAGGAAGTCCCGGAGTGCGGGATGGCACGAGGGCTGGATGGTCACTGGTGGTGATGTGAAGCTCCAGGTAGACGTGCAGGCAGATGGATGGTCGTGCAGGCTGGGTCAGCAACTGGCAGTCAAATGAGGCACAAAAGGGTCAGGCAGAGAGTGGTCAAAGTCCAAGCAGGGTTTGTTAACAGACTGGCGGCAAAGTTCAGAGGGGTCAGGCAAACAGATGGTCATGGATAGCCGGGGTAGGTGCAGGCAGATAGTTAGCAGGTCAGGACAAGTCGGGTCGGATCACAGAAGCAGGAACAGGTCTCAGGGAACAGAGCTGAAGCTCACAGGTACTCAGATGCTGTAGAACGGACAGCACTTGCTGACTAGTGCAGGAAACTTAAATAGCATTGTTTGGCGCTGTTTCCAGCGCGTGCGCGCACGGACTCGCGTGAACGCGCAAACGCGACCAAAGGGCAAAAAGTGCAGAAAATGGCCAGGTATTTCAGGCACAGAAATATGGCCAGTCTTTTCCTAACACCCAACCTAAACATTTCATTACCCCCTCTAACTAAAAGCCCCTCCCAACCAAAATCCCCCACTTAACCAAAGCACCCTAACACAATTCAAAAATACTCATCAAAATCCCTCATCCAAGCCATACATCGTCAGCCAACCTATTCACCCCACTGAACCCAAATATCCTTACCGAGTCCAAATATTTTTACCAAGCCTAAATGTCCTTACCTGAGACATTCTTACCAAACCCAAATATCCATACACAACCCAACCCTAATGCCATGACCCACTCTACACATCACTGATGAATGGGACAGTTTTTGAACCCTGAAATACTATGGCTGCAGCTACTGATCTTGATGAAATCATTTTATAGGAATAAACAATTTTGAACTCGGACCACTTGGTGTGCTGCTCCCGTTCATCGTTCTTCCTTCAACCACCCCTCATCTTTTTGTACTTTGTGAATTTCCAGAATTTGACAGTGAGGTTGTGGATTCTGAATTCAGCTATCTCAATGTGTTCCTTACAGAATCCATTTATAAGCATACGGATCGGGAATCTTCTGTGTATGAAAATATGGCCCCAGCACCATCCAGCATGAATCCTACAACATTCGTCTCTCAGCATGTGGCCCCAGCATCATCCAGAAGAAAGCATGAGGCCCATGAAGCATCCCACTATGGGTGTCTGGTACCTGCACTGATCTTGGCATTGCTGTTGACGTGTGTCATTCTGCTGTCTGTCCTGATAGTTCTCGTAGTTTCAGGTAAAAAAAAAAAACTCCTCAGGGGTGGGGCTGATTGTACATACTAAATACATTGAGAGATAAACCGGTGCAGGGATTGTGAGTTGTATAAAAAATGTCTACCCAAGAAGATATCAAGGTGTTCATGGCTCTTCCTAGTAATGCTTTCTCTTACAGCTACTTCCAGATCTGCACCCTTCCAGAAGTTCACTCATTTGGTTCACATTTTGGATGGCCGTGGTCAAAATAAGCTGAGACTGCTGGCAGTTTCCTAGGGTTCTATTAGTTCAGACCAGCACCAGGGCTTATGACCAGAGTGACCAACCCCCACTGTGCACCATTCAGACATGTAGCAGTTCTCTATAGAAATAACATTGTATTGTACTGTACAGGAAGTAATATATGGGAGGCTGGCAAGAGGCTGCAGACCCGTCTGTACATTGTTGCAAGTTGTTCTTAATGATGAATGTTTATCACAGGAAAAGAGAGAGAAGTCAGGAGAGGTGACAGTTCCCATCTATGTGTGTCAGAGGAAGAAACCATAACCGATCTACCGATAAACCGAAGCCAACAATGTGACCAATGTGAGCAAATCTGCCACCAGAGAGATCCGACCCAACAAGGTAATAGAACCTCCATCATTACTGACTGTCTCTATTATTCCATATTACAGGACGGTCTCTCCTGTGTCCGGCTGTCTCTCCATCATTACTGACTGTCTCTATTATTCCTTATTACAGGACGGTCTCTCCTGTGTCCGGCTGTCTCTTCATCATTACTGACTGTCTCTATTATTCCATATTACAGGACGGTCTCTCCTGTGTCCTGCTGTCTCTTCATCATTACTGACTGTCTCTATTATTCCATATTACAGGACGGTCTCTCCTGTGTCCGGCTGTCTCTCTATCATTACTGACTGTCTCTTTTATTCCATATTACAGGACGGTCTCCTAGATGTCCGGATCTCTGGATCACCATCAATGATAAATGCTATTTCTTCTCTGAGAACAAGAAATCCCGTTCACAAAGTGATAAAGACTGTGCAGACCGTGGCTCCAGACTGGCCCTGGTGAAGGAGGAGGTCATACGGGTCAGTGACGGTGCAGTGTCTGGTGGAGAGCAGCTGGTGGTCCATATTTTGGCCTCCATTATTGAAATCATCTCCTTCTTACATTACTGTTGCTATCAATATGATGAATTTGGGATTACAAATGTCAGGTTGCTTGTGCTACTTGGACCATAGAGACAAGTTTTCTACCAGATTGGTCAGCACCAGTAGATTTTTCACCCCGGACCTAAATCACTGACAGATTAAAATAATTTGAGAACATTTCTATTCATACAGCTTTATATATCTATTTAGTTTTCACATAATTCTTGAGTTTGATGCCCATACAGTCTAAAGGCCCATTGGAACCGCAGCAGGAGCCATTGTACATTATATGAGTTGGTGAAATTCTGTATTAGAGTTTAAAAAAACAGAAGAAAGGGGCATCATTGCTTGCGTGGCCTGGGTGGAGTCAGGCTGAAGCCGTCTTGTTGATTCACCTATCAGAGTCGGTCACAGCTCTGGGCCCTTGCATGTGGATGGGGCTTGCATGGAGACCTTGAGAAATGGGCACTGATGCCCCTAGAGGCTGCCAGAGGTATATGCCTAAACACAGGGTATGGCGTTAAGGCGGCACTCTCTGTTGTGGGCCACACTTCCTCCCTACAGTCATTTAGTTTACTCTTGGATTCTGTTATTCAGCTTTCTCCTCTCTGCAACTGGACACCACAGATATTAACTCACCTTCTCCCATGCAGCATTTTTGATCCGGTACCACGTAGCATGCATTGGGTTCCAACAGCTCAGCAACTGTTATCTCATCTCAGTGACATGGATATGTATGTTTAAAGTGGTTGTCAAGTCGTGACAACCTCTTTAAACTACAGGTAAGCCTATATTTAGGTTTACCTGTAGGTCCCAGGAATATCTCCTAAATTTGCACCATTTAGGAGATATTCCCTGTATTTGCATGTGCTGATGTCATCGCCACATGCGCAGTGAAGAAGCAGCCCGACTGGGTTGTTTCTTCACTAAGTGTGCCGAAAATGACAGCTCCTGTGCGCATGCGCGGGAGTGATGTCAGCGCAGCTCCTGCCAATCACAGCGCTGGAGTCCGCCCTGTGATTGGTCGGCGACTGGGATCCCGGAAGACGATGGAGACAGCATGTCACCGGTCACAGCGGTGCTCGGGGACCGCCGCTACAGCGTCGAACTAAGGAAAGCATTTCATAATGAGCTAGTATGCGATGCATACTAGCTCATTATGCATTTCTCTTGCAGGTGTTTTTTTTTAAACAATAGACTTGACAACCACTTTAACTTTTTACTCCACCTGAATGATTTTACTATTATTCTCCACTCTTAATATTAATTGGATTTGGATCCCGGGTGGCTCCACACCATTGAAAACGCTCATCGCCACTGAGCTAAGCAACCCCCATGTCACAATATATACAGTATATACAGTATCTCACAAAAGTAAGTACACCCCTCACATATTTGTAAATATTTTATTCTATCTTTTCATGTGACAACACTGAAGAAATGACACTTTGCTACAATGTAAAGTAGTGAGTGTACAGCTTGTATAACAGTGTAAATTTGCTGTCCCCGCAAAATAACTCAGCACACAGCTATTAATGTCTAAACCGCTGGCAACAAAAGTGAGTACACCCCTAAGTGAAAATGTCCAAATTGGGCCCAAAGTGTCAATATTTTGTGTGGCCACCATTATTTTCCAGCACTGCCTTAACCCTGTTGGGCATGGAGTTCACCAGAGCTTCACAGGCTGCCACTGGAGTCCTCTTCCCCTCCTCCATGACGACATCACGGAGCTGGTGGATGTTGGAGACCTTGCGCTCCTCCACCTTCCATTTGGGGATGCCCCACAGATGCTCAATAGGGTTTAGGTCTGGAGACGCTTGGCCAGTCAATCACCTTTACCCTCAGCTTCTTTAGCAAGGCAGTGGTTGTCTTGGAGGTGTGTTTGGGGCCGTTATCATGTTGGAATACTGCCCTGCGGCCCAGTCTCTGAAGGGAGGGGATCACGCTCTGCTTCATTATGTCACAGTACATGTTGGCATTCGTGGTTCCCTCAATGAACTGTAGCTCCCCAGTGCCGGCAGCATTCACGCAGCCCCAGACCTTGACACTCCCACCCCCATGCTTGACTGTAGGCAAGACACACTTGTCTTTGTACTCCGCACTTGGTTGCCACCACACACGCTTGACACCATCTGAACCAAATACGTTTATCTTGGTCTCATCAGACCACAGGATATGGTTCCAGTAATCCATGTCCTTAGTCTGCTTGTCTTCAGCAAACTGTTTGCAGTCTTTCTTGTGCATCATCTTTAGAAGAGGCTTCCTTCTGGGATGGCGGCCATGCAGACCAATTTGATGAAGTGTGCGGCGTATGGTCTGAGCACTGACAGGCTTACCCCCCACCCCTTCACCCTCTGCAGCAATGCTGGCAGCAGTCATACATCTATTTCCCAAAGACAACCTCTGGATATGACACTGAGCACTGCACTCAACTTCTTTGGTCGACCATGGCGAGGCGCTGTTCTGAGTGGAACCTCTCCTGTTACACCGCTGTATGGTCTTGGCCACCGTGCTGCAGCTCAGTTTCAGGGTCTTGGCAATCTTCTTATAGCCTAGGCCATCTTTATGTAGAGCAACAATTCTTTTTTTTCAGATACTCTGATAGTTCTTTGCCATGAGGTGCCATGCTGAACTTCCAGTGACCAGTATGAGAGAGTGAGAGCGATAACGCCAAATTTAACACACCTGCTCCCCATTCACACCTGAGACCTTGTAACACTAGCTAGTCACATGGCACCAGGGAGGGAAATGGCTAATTGTGCCCGATTTGGACATTTTCACTTAGGGGTGTACTCACTTTTGTTGCCAGCGGTTTAGACATTAATGGCTGTGTGTTGAGTTATTTTGAGGGGACAGCAAATTTACACTGTTATACAAGCTGTACACTCACTACTTTACATTGTAGCAAAGCGTCATTTCTTCAGTGTTGTCACATGAAAAGATAGAATAAAATATTTACAAAAATGTGAGGGGTGTTCTCACTTTTGTGAGATACTGGAGATACCGTATATATATAAAATCAGTCCTGTGTCTAGTATAAGGATACAAAGATGTAGAACATACCTATGACACACAAGAATTAGTAGCCTCAGGGGTTGTATATTATTTATATATATATATTCAGGTGGAATACTGTTAACTGGGGCCAGTGGAAGGTGATGGGAATACAACATTCTGTGTAATCTGTTGTGTGTTGTGTTTTCAGGCACTGGTGACCTTCAAAGGAAAGGAATTCTGGGTCGGATTAACCCAATATAACATCCATGGTGGGCTGTGGACAGGAAAATGGACAGATGGCGGCATGGAGTAAGTATCACGGGACTTTTTTCCTCTTACACAGTGGACACCAAATCTGCTGTTAAAATATCTCTGTTTGATGTCATGCTTCTTCCTCCACAAAGTTTTGCACACACTCTGATTGGATAACAGAACAGTTTTTTTCTCTTTACTGAACTCTGAAAGCCAGTGAGAAATCAATGAGTAAGTACACATAAGTGGTGTTATTATTTGTTAGCAGGCCGGGAGCATGACCGACAGGGCCGCCATCAGGGGGGTACAGGCAGTACAGTTGTAAGGGGCCCCAGTGTCTCAAGGGGCCCTTACAACAAAGACGTTAACGGTCTTTAACATTGGAGGCTATGGGAGGGGGACACCCAGTTTGGGGACACCGTTCTCCCGAACCATAGCTGATAAAAATACCAAACTTGGGCCACATGAAGATGGGCCTTTAGGCAACAGCTGGTCCAGGACCTATGGTTCGGTCGTACCAGGACCCCAAAATGACCAGTCATTGACCGGCAATTCTCGTGGGAATTTGGGACTTAACATTGGAGTCTATGGGAGGGGGACACCCGGTTTGGGGACACCATTCTCCCGAACCATAGCCGATAAAAATACCAAACTTGGGTCACATGGAGAGGGCCCCCTGGACCACAACTGTTCCAAGTTTGTGACCTCCAACACCTATAGTTCGGCGTAAGGTCTTACTGTAATCATTGGGTGAGGCAGTGCTGCCTGTGCACTGTTTTTTTTACTGGAGTCTAGGGACATCAGTGCAGGTATGGGGGGGGGGGGGGAGCGGCAGCCAGTAAAGATGTAGGTGGCCCAAACAGGACCGCAGGAGGCCCAATGCTACTCTCCTGCGCCCCCCATGGTGTCCCCCTGTGTCCTCCACCCACCATGGCGATCCACTGTGTCTTCCACCCTCCCACAGTGCCCTTCCTTCCCCCACACATGGTACCCCCCTGTGTCCTCCCCAACCATGGTGACCCCCTGTGTCCTTCATCCCCAACAGTGTCCTCCTCTCCTCCACCCACGGTGTCCCCCTGTGTCCTCCCCTCCCACACCCCACGGTGTCCCTCTGTGCCCTCCTAGAACTCCCCACCATGTCCCCCTGTGTCCTACCCCCACCCCCCCCCCACAGCGTCCCTCTTTGATCCCCTCAAGGCATCCTTCTTTGTCCCTGTCTACAGTGTCCCTCTCTGTCCCTGGCAACCCCTCTCTGTCCTCGTCACACTGCGTCCCTCTTTGTCCACGGCATCCCACTCTGTCCTCGTCGTACTTCGTCGCTCTGTGTCTCCGGTATCCCCCTCTGTCCTTGTTATACAACGTTCCTATCTGTTCTTCTCCCACGTCAACCCCTAAAAGGCAACTATGATAATGGGCTGCGGCCAGTAAGAACTTG
>BLSH010375675.1:112595-126235 GCA_018402905.1 Glandirana rugosa
AAAAAAAAAAAAAAAAAAAAAAAGGGTCTCCATACATGGTGCAATATACAAAAGGAATCGCACTGCCAACCCACCTGGCTGCAGCTGCCCCTTTTACTAGCCCTCCGGGCTAACTTACCTCCACAGTCCTCCAGACTGACTAACTCCAGCCCACTTCACTGACTCTGCAGGAGATCTGCCAGGAAAGGGATGAAGACTTGGCACAACACGGTTTTCTAGGAGAACTGGCTACATGTGGCAGTCTCCCCCCTTGTAAATCCCCAGTAGTGCTACTCTACTCACACTGTCCTCTCACTTGCTCTTGTGCCTCCTGGAAGGGCTTCCTCCATGTGTTGTGGCAGAATCCTTTGAGCACCTGAGCCCAGGGCCAAGGTAAACCCCCCAGACTAGGAAGCACCCCCAGAGGGCCACCAACAGTCTCCAAAGCACTATATCTCCATCTTCCACCCGACTGCCCCTGCTGGCATGGCTCATGCCTATTTATGTGGTAAGGCTTGCCCCCTGCCAACCCTTTACTGAAGATTGGCTGAGGCCCTCATAAATATTCCAAACAGCTCCTCCTAACCTCCACCCACTAGCTCTAGAAGTTTCTATCACCTTCTAGACCAGGGGGAGGCATTAGAGAAGCCATCAGGATGAGACATCCAGCCCTGACTCAGGGAACCCTGACCCAGATTCACAGCTCAGGCTTAGCCCTGAGCCAAACTACATTTTCCTACACTAACAGACCTATACTATAAACCTAAACTACCAACTAGCAAACACTGGAGGGTGCTACATATAATTTACCCAAGCACCATCCTCCGCTGCATATGCCCTCATTACTTCCTAACCAAAGAGCCAAAAATAAAAGTCAAAACCCCACTCCCATACCAAATCTCTTATCCAAGCCAATCTCAGCCAATTAAATGATGCCCTTCACCTTTCACCCAAACAACATCTCCCATCCTAAATGCCATTACCAAACCCAAAAACCTTAATTCTGCCAATTTATCCTCACTCAGTGCAAACACGTATGTGATATTTGGAGAGCTTGGGATCACCAACCAACCAACCAAGTTAGTAAAAGGATCACTATTTATTTTTCCTACAGATAAACAAAACAGTTTATTTCAGCAGGAAGAATAAATCAAACAGCCAGACTTCTCTAAATGCAGTCATGCCCCCGTAGGGGTTGCTGGAAGCAGTGGTTCACCTGTCACACTGCCCTCAATCACACTTGTCCTCACATTCGGAGTCAGGAAGAACAGACCGGTACTTGTGTTTTTTTGTTTTTATTAGGGGATTCAACTTGGATGGGGTATAGGTTGATTATGGGATGGCCAGCAGAGCAAACAGTTCATTAATGGGACCTTCTATAATCACTTCTCTCTTCCTCCAGCACGGTCTTGCTCACAGTTAACTCCTCTTCCTCCAGCACAACACTTATCAGGCCTAGCTAGCACATGGTGAGGCCTGCCTCGCTCTCGCCAGGCCTCAGTGAACCACCCATTACTGGCAGAGACCGTAGGTCCCTATTGTGTAGCAAAAACTGAAAGTATGCTAGCTAGCCTTGGTGGACTACTGCTCCCAGTCAGTCCCTCTTTGGGTCCTGCCAGCCTTCCTGGCTGCAGCAACCCAGCTTCACTGCCCGGTGACACCACACTCCCAACTGGCTCTTGAACCCTTCTCAAACTGTCTTTCTCTCCCCAGTCTTCTCCGGTGTGCCTCTTCCAGCATCCCTGTGTGTGTTAAGCCTCGTACACACGGGACGACGGTCGTATACGACAGGTCATACTAACAACCGTTGTATGCGAAATCGATCGTTCGTATGCGCAATTAGACATACGACAGTCGTACAAGGGGAGTTGTATGAGCAGACTAGAAAACTTGGTCGTACCAACAAGCGGTCATACGACCGTTGTATCATGTGTACAGAGCAGTTGGTACAACAAGTTGTATTGTGCAAAACACGCATGCTCCGAAGTCAGGAATGGCCGGATGCTAATTACATGCACCTGAACGTTCTTTCTGTGGTCGTACAATCGTGTAGTGCAGTCAGTATGCTAGATACAACAGCCAACATACGATTTGAGATGATCGTAAGTACGATCGTCGTACCGTGTGTACGAGGCTTTAGAGTTGCCACCTCATCCCTTTAAAACCGAACACATACTAATTACACAGGTTGTTCTGTGGATGATTACGTTGGTAATTAAATTCACTTGGTGCCTCATCTGCATTAAATTAGCCTCAGAACCTTTGTAATTCATATGTGTTCAGGTTGAAAGGGATGAGGTGGCAACTCTAGTGTGTGTGTTACTCACCGACACCTGGTGGATCCCTCCTGGAGGCTTGCCCGGCAGCACCACTCCATTGTTCTTTCCTGCTCCATGGTCAGGACTCCCCTTGGCTTTGTATGAGGGGTCCTTTCCACTCCAGAGCCTCCAGGCCCAAGGTCACCCCCCCTCAGACCGGCCTCAAAGGCCTCCGCAACTAGTGCTCCATCTCCCAGTTCTTCCACCCAAGATCTCCTCCCTGGCTGGGCTGACCCAAGGTATTTGAGGAGGCCTGCCAATCCAGATTGGGGATTGGTCAGGGCTCCCCAAACACCCCAGGCAGCTCCAACCCTCTTCCCCACCCTTTCTTCTAGAACCCTCTATGAGTCTATGAGTCACCCACCACTCCCTAGGCCACTCCCCTGCCCAGGATCAAAACAAAACAATAAGTCCTGACTTTTAGTCAGGCCTGACTAAATTTACCTCACCTACAAAAATCCTAACACCTAGCACCTACCTAGAAGGTAGAGGGCGCTACACTTACATAAAATAAAACTTTGGTTCACTACTGTGAAAAGCTTGTACCACCACAAGGTTTTTTATGCACCTGCCTGCTTCAGGAGTCTAGAAATGTTGCAAGCACTCAACATACACGCTTCGGTAACAAGACATTCCACAGTCCTCAAAAACAACTGTTCCCTGTTCCATACAACATCTCATGGACACCTGCTGACTACTTCATGCTCCTTTCAGCCCTCTCTTGCAGGCGTGTTAACCCTTTCAAGACCACAGTACCCATAATCAGGGTTGGAGGCTATTTCCCAAGCCTCCAAATTCCAGGTCCCATATGAGGACTTAACAATCCTGGGAAGACTTTAAATCAGGTTTCCCTCTCTATTGGGTTACCCCTGTACCCCTCACCTGGCATGGGAGAAAACCCCAGAGTACTCCACAGTGCTTCCATTTGTCCCCTTTAAAAGGGACCACAACCCAAATAATGGAGACACATCTCCCCTACTGGAGTGGTTCTCAACGCTATCCTCAAGTACCCCCAACAGGCCATGTTTGCAGGTTTTCCTTTATCTTGCACAGGTGCTTTAAATCAGAGTTAATGGCTTGGTATTCTGGACAACTGTTTTATCTAAGAGAAACTCCCAAAACATGGATTGTTGGGGGTACTTGAGGACAGGGTTGAGAACCACTGCCCTACTGGACCCATTTATGGCATCCTGCGGAGTTCCTAATGCATAACCCAGTGAAGGTGCACACATAAGCCAAATCCCTTATTTAGCCTCACTCCTTTCTTCATTCCAAGCCCCTAACTCAACCCAAACATCTTTTTCAAGATCAAATATCATTAACCTTCCTGACACCCTCACTCATCCAACCCTTATCTATCACACACATTATTCTACAACCCAAACACTCTCATTAACCTCTCAGTCAATCAAAAGTCCACTACCAAGCCAAATCTCTCAGCTAACTTAGTCCTCATTTATTCTTAACCCAAAGTCATAACCCAAATAAAACACCTTAGCTTAATGCAAATATGCTATCTCAATCCGCATTGGATCATTCAACCCAACACTCCTACCCAATCCAAATATTCTCACCTAAACCTAAACATTTTCATTTTCCCTTCACTCAAATAAAAGCATACTTCCAAATCCCCCACATAACCAAAACACCCTTACACCACCCACAATCACCCTTACACCACCCACAATCACCCTTACAGCACCCTTACAGCACCCACAATCACCCTTACACCACCCACAATCACTCTTACACCACCCACAATCACCCTTACAGCACCCACAATCACCCTTACACCACCCACAATCACCCTTACAGCACCCACAATCACCCTTACAGCACCCACAATCACCCTTACACCACCCACAATCACCCTTACACCACCCACAATCCTCATCAAGCCATAAAGCCTCAACCAACCTCATCAATCCTACTAAGTTCAAACATTTTTACTCAACCTTAGTGTCTTTATTTAAATGATGTATCCCTACCAATCCTAAATGTCCTTACTCAACCCAAACCAAATATGATGTCCACATCCACACATCCCTGATGACTAGGGTAGTTCTTGGCCCCTGAACCACGTTGACTGCACTACTAACCTTGGCAAAACAATTTTACTGGAATAAACAGTTTGGTGTGCTGTTGTTCGTCATTTTTCCTCTGACCACCTTTCTTCTCTTTGTCCTCTGTTTATTTCCAGAATCTGACAGCGAGGTAATGGCCCTTGGATCCGGCCCTCAGAATGTGGTCCCTACGGCACCCATTGATCAGCCTGTGGTCCAGGAACCCTCCTTGTATGATGATGCAGTGTCAGCACCATCCAACAACACTCCTAGCACATTCATGTCTCAACATGTGACCCCAGCATCACCCAGAAATAAGCCCGGGGCCCATGGAGCATCTCGCTATAGTTACCTGGTCCCTGCAATGCTGGCGACATTGCTGTTGACGTGTGTCACTCTGCTGTCAGTGCTGATATCTCTCAGAGTTTCAGGTAAAAGACTACTTTGGGGTGGGGCTGATTGTAAATACAAAATAGATTGAGAGAAACAATTGGCACAGAGCTTCTGAATTATACAAGACAAGTCTAACCAGGAAGACCAGGTGGTTTATGGGGTCTTCATGGCTCTATGTTTACTCCTGAAGTTGGTTCCAGCTCTGCACACCTCCAGTTCCACCTGTTTTTGGAGACTAGGTGTTCCCTGAACAAGAGGTTCTCTTATCTGGTTCATGTTTTGGATGGACCTGCTTGCAATTTTGTCTCCCGAGGTTCTGTTGTCAGGACTAACAACCAGTGTGACCACCAAACCCCACTGTGCACCATTTTATACCATCAGAAGTTTAATGCAGTTGTGAGCATACAATGTTATAGAGCAGGGATTCTCAACCCAGGGTTCCGTGGATCCCTAGGGTTCCTCCAGAGGTTGCTAGGGGTTCCTTGAGCAATGGTCAATCTCTACCTCTCAGATAAATTCCCAATGACACCATTGATCTTTTTAGCTATCTGTAAGGGGGTAATTCTTCCCAATGACCACAAGTGTAAGGAGCATTCTTCCCATTGACCATCACACTAATGAATCATGAGTTGTAGATTTTTCATTTTTAGTAGGGGGTTCCCCCGAGACCGAGAATTATTTCAAGGGTTCCTCGGTGTTGAGAAGGTTGTGAAAAGCTGGTGTAGAGACTTTCTAAAACAGGTATAACAATTCCAGCACCATAACTACAATTACTTAGTTTCAGAAATGATCTTTCTTCCCTTTTTATAAGGTTAAAGAGTTCTGTCATGTGACCTTACAATTCTTCTTCCTGATAGTGGGGGGTGACGGGTATACAGGACACAGTTCAGGCACAGACTGTGCTTCAGCAGGGGGCGTGTTTAAGAGGCAAACTGTGATTGGGAGGGGGTGTGTGCAAGTAGCAGGCTGTGATTGGTCAGGGGTGTGATGGCTGAAGAAACTCCACAATCCAGGCATGCTGTGGGCAGACATGTGCACGGCTGAAAATGTAATTCGTTTTCATTTTCGTTTCTGTCTAATTTTTTTTTTTTAGGAAATTTGAAAATTTTCGGAAATTTTCAAATTTGGAAATTCGGAAAATCGGAAGTAAAAATTTAGAAAAGCCAAATTTGAAAAATCAAAAATCTGACAATTAGAAAAAAAGAAATAAAATGCGAAAATTCGAAATAATAACTAATAAATAACTATTAAATTATAGGTATTGGAATTTCCTTTCAGATTTGGCTGTTAGTGATAAATTACGTATTTACGTTCACTAATCACTAACAGCCAAATGTTAAAGGAAATTCCAATACCTATAATTTAATAGTTATTATTAGTTAGTTATTATTTCAGATTTTCAAATTATCGGGTTTTTGAATTTTCGGATTTCCGAATTTCAAAATTTCTGAAACTTCGGATATTTCGAATTTTCGCATTTTAAGATTTTCCGATTTTCGAATTACTGAATTTTCGAATTTGAAATTACGAAAATTTGGAAATCGGTCGTGCAACGTTGTACCCAAATAGAACTGATGTCCTTTTTTCCCCACAAATACAGCTGTCTTTTGGTGGTATTTGACCACCTCTGCGGTTTTTATTTTTTGCGCTATAAACAAAAAGGGTCAAAATTTTTTTTTAAAAAAACTATATTTGTTACTGTCTGCTATAAAACGCCCAATACAAAAATCAAATTTCTTCATCAATTTATTCCAATCTGTATTCTGCTAAATATTTTTGGTAAAAGTGACTTATAGCGGGACTGCGATATTGCGGCGGTCATTCGGACACTAACTGACACTTTTGACACATTTTGGGAACCAGTGACACGAAGAGCCGGTTCACACAAGGGCAATCCAACTTCAGGGATGACTCAGCACGACGCCGCACAGCCCGACTTCAGCGCAGCTTGCAAATAACTTCTGTAATAGAGGACAATGCGAGTCGCCTGAAGTCACCCCCCAAAGTAGCACAGGAACTTTTTTCTAAGTCGGAGTGACTTGAATCCCTCCTATTAGAACGGTTCCATTGCACTGCATGGAGCAGCCCCTCCTATTAGAATGGTTCCATGACATTGCATGGAGCAGTCCCTCCTATTAGAAGGGTTCCATGGCATTGCATGGAGCAGTCCCTCCTATTAGAACAGTTCCATGGCATTACATGGAGCAGTCCCTCCTATTAGAACGGTTCCATTGCACTGCATGGAGCAGCCCCTCCTATTAGAACGGTTCCATGGCATTGCATGGAGCAGTCCCCCTATTAGAACGGTTCCATGGCATTGCATGGAGCAGTCCCTCCTATTAGAACGGTTCCATGGCATTGCATGGAGCAGTCCCTCCTATTAAAACAGTTCCATGGAATTGCATGGAGCAGTCGCTCCTATTAAAACAGTTCCATGGCATTGCATGGAGCAGCCCCTCCTATTAGAACGGTTCCTTGGAATTGCATGGAGCAGTCCCTCCTATTAGAACGGTTCCATGGCATTACATGGAGCAGTCGCTCCTATTGGAACGGTTCCATGGCATTGCATGGAGCAGTCGCTTCTATTGGAACGGTTCCATGGAATTGCATGGAGCAGTCCCTCCTATTAAAACGGTTCCATGGCATTGCATGGAGCAGTCCCTCCTATTAGAACGGTTCCATGGCATTGCATGGAGCAGTCCCTCCTATTAGAACGGTTCCATGGCATTGCATGGAGCAGTCCCTCCTATTAGAACGGTTCCATGGCATTGCATGGAGCAGCCCCTCCTATTAGAACGGTTCCATGGCATTGCATGGGGCAGTCCCTCCTATTAGAACGGTTCCATGGCATTGCATGGAGCAGCCCCTCCTATTAGAATGGTTCCATGACATTGCATGGGCAATCCCTCCTATTAGAACGGTTTCATGGCATTGCATGGAGCAGTCACTCCTATTAGAACAGTTCCATGGCATTGCATGGAGCCAAAACGGCGATTCTGAATACTGTAATTCTTTTCAAACTGGCGCCGTTAGCCGCCAAGTAAACCAGAAGTGACGTTGTGACATTGCTTCCGGAATTTGACAAAGGAGACCGGATCGGAGCTGATTCCGACTTCCACAGGGACTCCACACAGCGGCCGGACGTGCCGGATCAGAGCTCTGGTCTCTCGGTGGGATGGGAGGCTGGAGAAGTGTGGCGGAAGGTGACATGAGGGGGGGTGTCCCCTCCCACAGCCCGGGATAACGACCGAGCGGCTCCCGAGCCGGATCGGCCCTTATCAAAGGATAACCGACTGCCTGTTCTAAAAAACGGTACCAGGGTATAGCCAGTAGCTGCAGGACTGTACCCCGATGCTTCCACTTAAAGCAGCGCATTAAGTAGTTAAGGAGTCAGGGAGCCAAGATGATTCCTTTGCTTGGAGGTCCAGAAGGGGGCACTATAATGTCACACAGCATGCAGGGATAGCTGGAACTGATGGTAAATGATGTCAATTGCCTAGGAGAGGAGAAACACGTGGGAACTGCCAATGTAAACATGGCGGTTCCCCGCTCTGTCAGGCAGCATGTGAGAGATCTACTGATCCCTGTCACAGGGATCAGTAATATATCTTATGCCCCTGCCAGCCCAGCCCCCACACAGTTAGAACACGCCTAGGGAACACAGTTACCCCCTAGAGCGCCCCCCCCCCAGGTTAACCCCTTCACTGCCAATGACATTTACACAGTAATCAGTGGACATTTAAATTTCCGATCGCTGTATAAATGTCATTGGTCCCAAAAAAGTGTCAAAAATGTCCGACATGTCCGCCGCAATATCACAGTCCCGATAAAAATCACAGATAGCCGCCATTATTAGTAGAAAAAAAAATTGAAATTAATTCTCATGGTTTGTAAACGCGGGACTTTTGCACAAACCAATCAATAAACACAAATTTTTTTTATCAGCAGAAGAATATAAATCGGCCAAAACCGATGAATACATTTGTTTTCTTGTATTTTTTTTTTTTTGGATTTGTATTTTAGCAAAAAATTAAGAAATATTGTTTTTTTTTTTTTTGCAAAATTGTCGCTCTTCTTTTGTTTATAGCGCCGATCAGAAATGACGCAGAGGGGATGAAATACCACCAAAAGAAAGCTCTATTTGTGGGGAAAGAAAAGGATGCAAATTTTGTTTGGGTACAACGTTGCACGACCGCGCAATTATCAGTTAAAGCGACGCATTGCCAAATCGCAAAAAGGGCTCTGGTCCTACAGTGGGAAATCCTTCCCGGGGTGAAGTGGTTAAAAAGTAGTGCACTTACATGTAAATAGAAGAAATCGCGCTCAAAAGAAGAATTAGCCGACCCAAGGCAAAGCACAACGGTATGGGGTCAGCAACTACCGACGCGTTTCGTCCTCTAAGACGTCGTCTGGGGGTTGAATATTACATTGCCATAGTTATATGCACCTGCACTTTTTATTCTATACACACTGACTTGTATATTAATGGGATTTATATATTTTGAATAATATTTATGCACTAGCACTTTACATGCACATCATTCATGACATCATAGTGAGATTGAATCCTAACACATTTTTTGTGATTTTAAGTTGAGCGCTGCACTGTTTTGCCGTTTGCCTCCATATATCTGTTATAGGTCGGCAAGTGGTTAAAAAAATAAAATAACTAATACTGTACAGGAATCATTATACATGGGAGTGACGACTGGCAAGAGGCTGTACTGCCATCTGCACCGCGTCCAGAATACTTTTAATACTTGTCAGGAGTTCTTCTTTAAGGCGAGTGTGCATCACAGGAAAAGAGAGAATCCATGAGATAAAGAAAGAGAAAGGACCCCAGGGGGACTTTAAAGGACAGATGGAGGGGAAAGTAGTGACAAAGGTAAAGAGAGTATAAAATAACAAGCTTTATTAGATACAAAATAAAAATGTTCTCATAACATTGGAACATTGGTATAAAAATTGGCACAGTGATACAATTACATAATGAATACACCGAAACCGGTGAAGAAGCTGGAACACCGGGGTGGGCCAAATGATATTAAGGCCACATGATAGGGTTAATTCACAGCTGTCTTGCGTCCAACGCGTTTCGGCGTTTTGTAAGTTATTTACTTCATCAGGGGAGGGGTTCAAGGTGCGGTATGTATTATATCACAGTAAGCATGAAAAAAGGTACGGGTAAGCATATGGCGCGTCCCTGTGCGGCAGCGTCAAGCCCACCCAACCCAAACCAGGGGTAGCGTGTCTGCCTAAGGCTGCTCAACCAGAAGGTATTGCTGGGACCATAATTGATAGCATCAGAGTAGTAGATGTGGTGAGTCAGGTGTGAAGCACTGAGATGTCAGAAGCGTCTGAGATGCCTGATAGATAGAACTGTTAACAAGTCC
This sequence comes from Glandirana rugosa, assembly GCA_018402905.1. Classification (NCBI taxonomy): domain Eukaryota; kingdom Metazoa; phylum Chordata; class Amphibia; order Anura; family Ranidae; genus Glandirana; species Glandirana rugosa. The sequence goes on from BLSH010375675.1 coordinate 122,742, forward strand.
CACCTGTGTGCGTTATCTCCAACACAACAAGATACTACATGCGTCTCTTCATCATTACTGACTGTCTCTATTATTCCATATTACAGGACGGTCTCTCCTGTGTCCGGCTGTCTCTTCATCATTACTGACTGTCTCTATTATTCCATATTACAGGACGGTCTCTCCTGTGTCCGGCTGTCTCTCCATCATTACTGACTGTCTCTATTATTCCATATTACAGGACGGTCTCTCCTGTGTCCGACTGTCTCTTCATCATTACTGACTGTCTCTATTATTCCATATTACAGGGCGGTCTCACGAATGTCCCCATCATTGGATCAGCATCAATAATAAGTCGTATTTCTTCTCCGAGTCCAAGAAATCCTTTTCACGTAGTGAAGACGATTGTGCAGATCGTGACTCCAGCCTGGCCAGTGTGAAGGAGGAGACCATGTGGGTCAGTGCCGGGGGGTCACCGGGTGGGCTGTGCGGTGGGCAGTAGCTGGTGGTCCTTTATTGGAATAACTTTCCTTCCTAGTTTATTGTTGCTCAGCCTATTCTGTGGAGATGAGAGAGTTAAATTGGTTTGTCAGGAAGGAGAAGACAACAAATTGAACCCCTAGGGTGGGACTTTTTAGGCACTAAAGACAGTAAAAAATTCTGGTTTCATTTCCATACATTAAAATAGCATACACCGAGCATAGTGACAATACATGGCAAGGAATATTATGACAGCACTGGAAAATTGTGTACAATAATCAAAATCAAAGATGTCCTCAACCCAACATGTTTCGGAGTTGATCTCCTTCTTCAGGATACAAGAGGAGTCATGTATAAAAATTCCAGTATGGGTGCAGATAATAGTTCCTTGCCAAATTAACCACTTAAGGACCGGAAGGATTTCCCACTTTAGGACCAGAGCACGTTTTGCGATTCGGCGCTGCGTCGCTTTAACTGACAATTGCGCGGTCGTGCGGCATTGTACCCAAACGAAATTTGCGTCCTTTTTTCCACACAAATAGAGCTTTCTTTTGGTGGTATTTGATCCCCTCTGCGTCATTTCTGATCACCGCTATAAACAAAAGAAGAGCGACAATTTTGCAAAAAAAACAAGTTTCTTACTTTTTGCTAAAATACAAATCCAAAAAAAAAATATAAAAAACATTTTTTTCCATCGGTTTTGGCCGATTTATATTCTTCCTCATATTTTTGGTAAGAAAAAAAAAATCGCAATCGGCATTTATTGATTGGTTTGCGCAAAAGTTGCCGCATTTACGGACGATGAGAATTCATTTCTGGGGTTTTTATTTTTTTAATGTTTTACTAGTAATGGCGGCGATCTGCGATTTTTAGCGGTACTGCGATATTGCGGCGGACATGTCGGACCATTTTGACACTTTTTTGGGACCATTGGCATTTATGCAGCGATCAGTGCTATAAATATGCACTGATTACTGTGTAAATGCCATTGGCAGTGAAGGGGTTAACCTGGAGGGGGCGCTCTAAGGCGTTAACTGTGTTCCCTGGGCGTTCTAACTGTCTGTGGGCTGCCTTGGCTGGGGAAAGGAGATGATCACGGCTTCCATATACAGGAAGCCTGTGATCATCACCCTTCCCCCTCTAACAGAAAGGAAATCCGTATTTACATACACGGACCTCCGTTCTCTCACTGCGGGGGGGGGGCATTGCGGGTAGCCGACGACGGTTTGCGATAACGAGCCACTTTGTCACTGTCAGACTGCGGTCTGGTCTGGTTAAAGACGCGGTTCTATAGATTTCTTTCGACCCTACCCATGGCTGACAAATACCAGTGCATATTTACTGGAGAGGATAGGGAGGACCTCAAATTAGGGCCCGTCCCATGTAGGATGTATTGCCCTCAGAGACACTGAGGTCAGACAGGGATATGACCTGCAGATAGAAAGCCAGTCGCTTAGATGAAAAAGCCTGATGTCCCGAATGAGATGGGACAAATGCACCCTCTTAGTGGGGAATGCCGCTCAGCAAACCGTCAGGCTCGACGTCCAGTGGCTCAGGAAGTAGAAGAATCACAATCCCCAATTCCCCAGTTGTGTAGAGATGTAAAATATATTAAAGCGGTGTACCGCCCACATCATTTTTTTTTTTTTTTTGCTGGCATCCACCTAGTTAGCATTCATTACACAAATAAAGTAATTCATAGCTTTAAATCCGGGAAGTCTTCCTATTTATTTTGTACTTGCATTGCTGATTTTTTCTTTACTGGGGTTCCCATCTTGGCTGTGGGCATGTGAAGACCACTTGCACCCTCCTCCAGTCTCTCCCTGGATAAGGTGCATGCTGGGGAACCAGCATGCACCTCTCGATCTCGAGTGTATGTCTCGTTGCCATAACAATGGGCAGTGATGGAGGAAGGTCCCGTCCCGTTATTATGGCAACATAGATAACAGGTTTCTCCCCCACAAAATCGCGTCATTTCCTGTCTCGAAATAACGTGATTTTACAGCTCAGGGGTGCCCACTGACTGATGGGAAATGATGACTCCTCCCATGAGCCCAGGCGAGGCAGGAAGTGATGCGCAGTGCCACTGATCAGGAAGTGGAAGATTACAGGGACCACATAGCAACAGGGCACTTAGGGTGAGTATAATTTTTGTTTCCGAAGGTGATTCATCATGCATGAAGGATTTGAAATATATGAAGATGTATTTGTGGGTGGAACTCTGCTTTAATAATGGCTAATTGGGAATTGTGGGAAAAATAGCAACCTTTGGGTCTTAAATGTATTATATCCCCAGGTACTGAATACTGTCGGCTGTAGGCAGTGGACATTGATGGGGATGCAGTTAATAATCTTTTGTATATTGTGCTATCTAGAGACTGGTGGCCACCGCAGGAAAGGAATTCTGGGTTGGATTAACCAAAGATGACATCTCTGGTGGGTTCTGGTCAAGGACATGGTCCGATCGCAGCATGAAGTAAGCATCACAGGGCTTTTCTTAATCAGACAACTCTTCAGTAGAAGTATCTCTGTATAATGTCAAGCTTCCTCCTCCTTTTTCCTCCACAGAGATTTGGACACATTCTGATTAGACAAAATAACAGTTTGTTTGATGCTTACAAAACCTTGACAGCCAATGAGAATTCAATTAATAAATACAAATGTACACAGTGGTGTCATTACGGGTTATCAGCCCATGGCAATGACAGACCTTCTATGTTGGATCTCTCAGGGTGGCACCTTTCCCATGGCAGCTTTCTTATCACAGATCTCCCTGTCAGTTCCTGTATAGTAAATCGCCTATAAAAGATCTTATATGACATCACTTTGGAAGCAACTCCCCTATATCTAATCTCTGATAGTACCTCCCCTATGGCGTCCATTCTTTGGCAACTGCCTTACGGCTACACTCCAATGGAAGCTCTCTTATGGTCACTCTCCTACAGAAGCTCACCTATGGCAGTTTTGTTATGGCTGTGTCTCCATAGAGGATCTCCTATGATGGTCCTGAGAAGGAACCGTTTGGGGGGGGGGGG
>BLSH010375675.1:235238-258731 GCA_018402905.1 Glandirana rugosa
GGCATTGGGCAAAAATTCCGCCGGAGGACACAGCGGGGGGACATCGCAGGATCCTGGGGACAAGGTAAGTAGCTTTGCCTGGATCCTGCAATGCGATCCCGAGTGTGGCTCGGGGGTTACCTCTTTTGGTAGTGAAGATTCACCCCGAGCCGCACTTGGGATTACCGCTAAGGAGGTTAAGGGTTTTTTTTATTTTCTGGTATTTAATATTTATTTTGGGTATTTTTAAAGCTAGATGGCGCTGTTTTTACCTCTATCAGTGGTTAGGCTAAGTTGGGTGTAGTTAGACAATTTCCCCACTAGATGGCATTAGCTTTTACACAACAACATTCATTGATATGTTTTCTATTTTTCATTTTATTGCATTGTATAATTTTTTTAGTCTTGTCTCCTTTTTTGACATTTTGTTGTTTTTTTTTTATTTTTTATTTATTTTAACCCATTTTAGTGACATTTTGTGATTATAAACGTCTTATAATGGATTTGCGGTTCACCCTAACTTTACACCGATTTTTTAACCACTTGCCGACCGCCGACCGCAGTCTGACGGCGACAGAGTGGCTCGTTATCGCAAACCGCGTGCTCACTGTGTCCGGGGGGGGGCAGGGAGCGGGTAGGGCGGACTCGATCCCTGCCGGCTACCCGTGATGGCCCCCCCCCCCGCAGTGAGACAATGGAGGTCGGTGTAAGTAAACACTGATCTCCGTTCTCATAGAGGGGGAAGGGTGGTGATCACAGGCTTCCTGTATATGAGAGCCGTGATCATCCCCTTTCCACAGCCAGGGCAGTCCGCACACAGTTAGAACACGCCCAGGTAACACAGTTAACCCTTAGAGTGCCCCCTGCCGGTTAACCCCTTCACTACCAATGGCATTTACACAGTAATCAGTGCATGTTTATAGCATAAATGCCAGTGGTCCCAAAAAAGTATGAAAATGGTCCGACATGTCTGCTGCAATACTGCAGTACCGCTAAAAATTGCAGTTGGCCGCCATTACTAGTAAAAAAATAAAAATAAAAACCCCAGAAATTAATTCTCATCGTCCGTAAACGCGGCCACTTTTGTGCAAACCAATCAATAAACGCCAATTGCGATTTTTTTTTACCAAAAATATGAGGAAGAATATAAATTGGCCAAAGCCGATGGAAAAAAATATTTTTTTATATTTTTTTTTTTGGATTTGTATTTGAGCAAAAAGTAAGAGATTTGTTTTTTTTTTTGCAAAATTGTCGCTCTTCTTTTGTTTATAGCGGCGATCAGAAATGACGCAGAGGTGATCAAATACCACCAAAAGAAAGCTCTATTTGTGGGAAAAAAAGGACGCAAATTTCGCTTTGGTACAATCCCGCACGACCGCGCAATTGACAGTTAAATTGATGCAGTGCCGAAAAAGTGGTAATCTGTGAGATGTAATGTTCGTCTTCGGCCACTGGGAGCTGTTTTTCCTAATTCCATCAGTGGCTGTGAGGACGTGTGATTCCTGCAGTGGCGGCCCGTGCATTAAGGGCGCATGGGCGCCGCCCCCCTATCCCTGCCACCGCCCCTCTATCCATGCACCCAGCCCCTTTCAGGACGCTGGGTGCATGGATTCCTAAGGCGGGGTGGGAGCGGGTGTTTTTTTTAATAAGCACCCGATTAGAGCCAGAGGCTCTAACAGGCTTCAAAAAAGGGTGGGCTCCGGATGCAGAGATTGCGCCTGATCCCACCCAATTGTGTGACAATAGCAAATTAATTTTCGCTATTTTCACGCTAAATTTTCTCCCCGCCAATCAGGAGGAAGGTCGTGGAGACCTGGTTACTGTTTGGCCAAAGCACCAGGCGATCTTATCGAATGCCTGGAGCCTAGAAGGAGCGGAGACACAGAGCACGGAGACACACTCTGGAACAGGCACCTCCGCCGCTGCTGCTCTGCTCGCCCCCTGGAGGAGAGGACAGGACACACACCACAGCCCGGTAAGTGCCGGTCCTCCCACGGGCGGGGGGTGCTTTCAGAGTGCCTCCAGCTCCGCACCTGGGGGGATGATGTCAGTGCCACGACAGTAATGGATGACTGAGTGCCACGCTGCCGGGGAGTGGCGGTCGGGGGTGCTGTAAATGCTGCGACAGCACATCCCTCTGACCCGGATGAATAAGTGCTGTGCCGCGGGGGGGTTGCTGGTTGTTTGCCGCCCCCCCCCCCTCCAAAAAAATCCACCGACCGCCACTGGATTCCTGAGATACTATTTATACCTTTCTATAGTAACCTTTGGGTTTTATAAGCCCGACGTCTGTTACCTGTCTCCTATCCTTGAAAAAGTCATGTGACCAGTGATGTAACATGTAGGAGGAGCCGGTGACATATCACTAATCCTAAAGCGATAAATACAGTTTCATGAATTGAGACCACTATTGAGGCTTGTGAGTAGGGATAAGGTTGGGATTGGCCTCTACCATGCATTCGAGGTGTAACCCATCGGGTTTGAAATTCCTAATCCCGGAGAAGGTATTTATTTAAAACCATAATGCGTGGCATGGTCTTTAAACTAAAATAGCAAATCTAAAGGGGTTCATGGATCTGCTGCCCTCCACTGTCTATATTTGTAAATGCCCGGGCCTGTGAAATTTTGTTTCCTGTCTCTGGGTTGTTGAGTTGAAAACCCCAGAAGGAGGAAGTGGAGAGATAAAGTCTGAGACACTTGTCATGTCCATGAAAAGCTGCTGTTAAATCCAGGCAAGAAGGGATTAATAGGAAAGTTTCCCTATGTCTAATGGGTTTCTATTGTTGCCCATAGCTTCTGGGTTTGTGTTTATTTACAATATATCTAAAGACTGGTGAGAGAAGTATATCTGTCTCCTTAGCGTTAGCAATCAGGCACTATTACAGATAATTAGGTCTGTGATTAGCGTTAGGGGAGCTGCTGTACGGGCCAAGCATAAGTTCAGCCTGAACATCGCCCGTTCACATGTTCAGCGAACACCCAAATTTTCAGGGCGCTCAGCAGCTGCCAGTTGCTAAGGAACGGGCTGGGAAGCCGGTCGCCATGTCCTTATCAACGAATGAGTAATCAGCTGTCAGCGGGCTTCCCCACTGACAGCTGAATGAAAAATAAGACATTCCAGGCAATAGAAAAATTAGAAAAAAATCCCCCTTTGGATCTGGTATGGATTTTAAGGGGAGCCCCATGCCAAATGTAAAAAAGAAACAACGTGTGGTTTCCCCCAAAATCCATTCCAGACCTTTATCTGAGCATGCAGCCTGGCAGTCCAGGGGGGGGGGCAATTCCCCTGCTCCTTTACCATACCAGGCCACATGCCCTCAACACGGGGGAGTGCTTTGGGGCATGTTGATGGGGACAAGGGCCTCTTTCCCACAACCCTGGGCAGTGGCTGTGGGGGTCTGTGGGCAGGTGGCTTATTGGAATCTGCAAGTACCCTTTAACAAGGGGGCACCCAGAATCTGCCCCCCTCCCCCCATGTAAATGAGTATAGGATACATTGTACCCCTACTAAAAAAAACACACACACACAAAATTTTTGACAATTTCTTTATTAAAATTAAAAAAATAATGTACCCCAATGTGGATCCACTGTCAATCATGATGCCCACTACACCTAGGGCAATAATTTCTCCACAGAATGTGGGAACCTTGCGAGAAGATCTGAACAAATTAATGGGATGTGCAGACAAGTGGCAAATGAGGTTTAATGTAGAAAAATTAAAAATAATGCATTTGGGTACCAAAAATATGAATGCAAACTACTCACTAGTGGGAGAGCCTCTGGGGGAATCTAGGATGGAAAAGGACCTAGGGGTCCTAGCAGAGAACAGGCTCAGCAGTGGCATGCAATGCCAAGCTGCTGCAAGCAAAGCTAACAAAGTGTTGGCATGCATCAGGAAAGGGATCAACTCCAGGGATAAATCAATAATTCTCCCACTATACAAGTCTCTGGTGAGGCCGCACCTGGAGTATGCTGTCCAGTTCTGGGCACCAGTCCTCAGGAAGGATGTCCTGGAACTGGAAAGGGCTCAGGGAAGGGCAACAAAGCTAATTAAGGGATTGGAGGACCTTAGTTATGAGGAAAGATTAAGAACTGAACTTATTCTCTCTGGAGAAGAGACGCTTGAGAGGGGATATAATTTCAATGTACAAATACTTTACTGGTGACCCCACAATAGGGCCGAAACTTTTCCACGCAAGGGAGCACACAAAGACACGCGGCCATTCACTAAAAATGGAAGAAAAGTGGTTTAACCTTAAACTGCGTAGAGGGTTCTTTACGGTACGAGCAGTGAGGATGTGGAATTCTCTTCCACAAGCAGTGGTTTCAGCTGGGAGCATCGATAATTTCAAAAACGATTAAATGGGCACCTAAGGGACCACAGCATTGAGGGATATACAATGTAATACTGACATAAAAGCACACACATAGGCTGGACTTGATGGACTTGTGTCTTTTTTCAGGCTCACAAACTATGTAACCTAAAAAAAAGAAATATCTGCCCACACTGAAGGCTAACCGTTTACTGCCTGTTGACATTTCTTAACCTCTTTACGCGCTTCCTGGCTCTTTAAGAGGTTCAAGATGCAGGAAGGTGGGGTGTGGCTTAAGATCATGTGACCACAGTGATTGGCTGTCACGTGATCCGAAAACTCATGATCGCATGCAGCGTTCGGGAGCTTTCGGGTTAGACACCGGTCATTGTGCCAGGACCGCACAGGGCGTACACTCTCGGCACATCGCTATTGACTTCACGCAAATATGCAGCCCCTCAGCGCTAGGGCCCAGGTGCCAAGAGGCTGCATATGCATGTGCCCAGCGCCAAGGGGATGAATAGGTAAGGGGCAGAGCCACCTGGCAATTTCACCTGGTGACACCGGCCCTTGTGATGTCACTGACCCAGCATGCACCAGGTCACCATTTTACTCCACCCCTTACCTATTTAAGAACTTTTAGACTGCGGAGCAGGCAGTCGGTGGTTAGCCTTTGTCAGTGGCGCTGTGATTGATCCACATCGGGGGACATTGTTTTTCATTTTTAATAAAGGAAATGTCAAAAACTGTGTGTGTCTGTTTTATTTATTTTTTACACTTTTATGGGGGGAATGAGTAGGGGTACTATGTTAGATATGCAAGATCTGGGAGTCCCCTTGTTAAAGGGAGCTTCCAAATTCCAATAACCCCCTGCAGACCCCTAAAACCACCACCCAGGGTTGTGGGGAAGAGACCCTTGTCCCCATCAACATGGGGACAAGGGGCTTTGGGGCAGGATGGCTTTGGGGCAACCCCCTCATGGTGAGGACATGTGGCCTAGTAAGGCTCAGGGGGGCCCTTACTTCACCCTCCCCTTTCCTGACTTGCCAGGCTGCATGCTCAGATAAGGGTCTGGTATGGATTTTGGGGAGGACCCCACGCTGATTTTTTTTAAACAAATTAGCATGGAGTTCCCCTTAAAATCCATACCAGACCAAATTTTTTTTTTTTTTACATTTTTGTATTGCCGGCAATGGCTTGCAGCTGGAAAATCTATTTAATGTCATTTTTTTCTTTATATACTGTATGTTAGTTTTGCTGCAGCAGGTTCTATACATAGTACAGATGCGCCACTTTACAGGCAGACTAAAGGGACCCCCCAGGCACGATATTTAAAGGAATTTTTCATTTTTATTGTTTCACTTTAAGCATTATTAAAATCACTGCTCCTTTAAAAAAAATGATCTTTTTTAGAAAAATGTTTGCATTGATACACGTCCCCCAGGGTAGTACTCGGGCCCCATACCCTTTTTATGGGCAATAACTTGAATATAAGCCTTCAAAATGGGGACTTTTGATTTTTCAAGTTCGGGTCCCATAGACTTTAATAGGGTTTGCGGTTCAGGTCCAAACTTTTTCCATGTTTGGGAGTTCTGGTGCGAACCGAAATGGGGGTTATTTTTCCAACTCTATCTGTGATACAGTGTTCATGTGTGGTGGTCACCTTGTGGTATGTTTGTAGGTAAACCTGATTATTGCAATAGAGTTTATATGCGGCCCCTGTTATTTTAGTTAACCCTGTCCCTTTTGGTCTGGGATTCTATAGCTAGTTTTAGCTTAGGGCTCAATAACAAGCATAGGCTAGAGCCAGGTTAGGCATCCGATGGCCACTTCTGGAAGTTAGAGTTCAGGCTACATGACAGATTAGAAACTACTGGACACTAAAGCACATAATAGATTGGGTGGCTCCGCATTCCAGTGCCACACCATAGTTTCAGCTGGTGAAAAGCTGCATTCCAGGCTGGTTGGACAACAGTAGGAGAATCTCCCCACCACTGCTGACCTTGTTTTCAGGTCTCTGACACAAAAGATTGACACTGTATTATGATCATCCTCAGGGGTCCCTACAACTGGACTTTGCTGCAACATTCATCTCAAGGTATCTCTATTGACCTCTTCAGCTCCGGCTGGTTTACCCCCCTTTATGACTAGGTCATTTTTTGCAATATGGCACTGTGTCACTTTAACTGACAATTGCGTGGATGTGCGACACTGTACCAAAATAAAATTGATGTCCCTTTTTTCCCCACTAATAGAGCTTTCTTTTGGTGGTATTTGATGACCTCTGCAGCTTTTATTTTTTGTGCTATAAACAAAAAAAAAAAAACAGACAATTTTGAAAAAACAAATATATTTTCTACTTTCTGCTAAAAAAAAATATCCAATAAAAACATGTAAAATAAATTAAGTTCTTCATCAATTTAGGCCAATATATATTCTGGTACATATGTTTGGTAAAAAAATCCCAATAAGCGTATTTTAATTTTTTTATTGTTTTTACTACTAATGGCGGGGATCAGTGATTTTTGACTGCGACATTGTGGCTCTCAAATCTGACACTAGGTGACACTTTTTTTGGGGACGGGTGACACCAATACAGCGATCAGTGCTAAAAACAATGCACTGTCACTGTACTAATGACACTGGCAGGGAAGGGGTTAACATCAGGGCGATCAAAGGGTTACATTTGTTCCCTGGGAGTGCTTTCTAACTGTGTGAAGACAGTTAGACAGGGGAAGACAGAGATTGGTGTTCCTGATTAGCAGAAATACAAGATCTCCATCTTCTCAATCTGACAGAATGGCAATCTGCCTTGTTTACACCACCGTTCTGTCTGCCTTGGGAATGATCGGCGGGCTCCAGTGGACATCAGCTCCACCAGACCCACTGATTGGCTCCCGCGCACCCCCAACCCAGGGAAAGAAATCACATGATTTCACATGATACGTGATTTTGCGCTGAAGGGCCGCCCTGCCACAGTACATATGCATGGGGCAGTATCTGTATATACCCGGGTGTGCACAATTCCACCAGGACTCTTATGCCCTTTGCTCATAATACCTGTTTGTACATTGGATTTATGTAATGTTATTAATCTTTTCTTATATATAGCTTGTATTATTTCCATACTGGTGTGCATCTGTATACTTATGGTTAATGTTATATGCTGGTTACAGTAGTTCTGCTCCCAATGTCTTTGATTGGATTATTGATTCTTTCCCAGGAAGGGAATCCACTCTGTTCATAGAGGCCCTGTCCTGGGTGGAGGCACTGCCAACATTATCACACCCACTCTTCCACTTAGTGAAGGTTTTGTTTCTCTTATTTACCTGCAGGTTTTGCCCAATAACTAGTTTAGGGAGGGCCATTCGTCATAAGCTCCCGAAAGAGGCCTACAAAGGCAATGAGGGGGCTTTTAGATAAGAAAATTCCTCCTACCTATAAAAGGGGGCACAGAGCACCCACAATGTCAGTCACCGCAACCCCAAATCATCATAGATAACGTAAAGGTTAGGCACACATCAGTTAGGCCTGTTACTCCTGATTAAAACAGTCCTGCTGCTGGTCAAATTTACACTGCTGTATCTTCTTGGGTGTCTTAACTTTTGTAATAAAGGTCCAGCATGTGCTCTTTGTCTCTAGATTTAGGCCTAGCCCTGCCAATTAAAAATGCCCTTATTATGGGCACAGCATATGTACAGACCTGGGATCTCAGTGCAGGAATGGTGGTAACCCCTCATAATGTGTACAGACCCGGTAACTCAACACAGGGATGGTGGGAACCCCTCATAATGGGCACATTGGGTGTACATACCTGGAAACACAGCACAGGAATGGTGGGAACCCCTCATAATGTGTACAGATCTGGGATATCAGTGCAGGAATGGTGGGAACCCCTCATAATGTATACAGACCTGGGATATCAGTGCAAGAATGGTGGAAACCCCCATAATGTGTACAGACCCGGAAACTCAACACAGGCATGGTGGGAATCCCTCATAATGGGCACATTGGGTGTACAGACCTGGAAACCCAGCACAGGAATGGTGGGAACCCCTTATAATGAACACAGCAGGTGTACAGACCTGGAAACCCAGCACAGGAATGGTGGGAACCCCTTATAATGTGTACAGACATGGGAACTCAGCACGGGGATGGTGGGAACCCCTCATAATGAACACAGCAGGTGTACAGACCTGGGAACCCAGCACAGGAATGGTGGGAACCCCTCATAATGTGTACAGACCTGGGATATCAGTGCAGGAATGGTGGGAACCCCTCATAATGTATACAGACCTGGGATATCAGTGCAATAATGGTGGAAACCCCCATAATGTGTACAGACCCGGAAACTCAACACAGGGATGGTGGGAATACCTCATAATGGGCACAATGGGTGTACAGACCTGGAAACCCAGCACATGAATGGTGAGAACCCCTCATAATGAACACAGTAGGTGTACAGACTCGGGAACTCAGCACAGGGATGGTGGGAACCCCTCATAATGGGCACAATGGGTGTACAGACCTTGGAGCTCAGCACAGAGATGGTGGGAACCCCTCATAATAAGCATAACAGGTGTAAAAACCCGGGAACTCAGCACAAGGATGGTGGGAACCCTTCATAATGGGCACAACAGGTGTACAGACCCGGGAACTCAGCACAGGAATGGTGGGAACCCCTCATAATGGGCACAGCAGGTGTACAGACCCAGGACCTTGGCACTGGTATGGTGGGAACCCCTCATAATGGCCACAGCAGGTGTATAGACCTGGAAACTCAGCACAGGGCTGGTAGGAACCCCTCACAATGGACACAACAGGAGTACAGACCCGGGAACTCAGTACAGGGATGGTGGGAACCCCTCATAATGGGCACAGCAGGTGTACAGACCTGGGAACTCAGCACCGGTATGATGGGAACCCCTCATAATGGGCACAGCAGGTGTATAGACCTGGGTACTCAGCACAGGGATGGTGGGAACCCCTCATAATGGGCACAGCGGGTGCACAGACCCAAGAACTCAGCACAGGGATGGTGGGAACCCCTCATAATGGGCACAGCGGGTGCACAGACCCAAGAACTCAGCACAGGGATGGTGGGAACCTCTCATAATATGCACAGCAGGTGTACAGACCTGGGAACTCTCATAAGCTGCACAGTGGGTGTACAGATGTGGGGACCCCTATTATATCTACTCAGACTCCCACAGGCATTGGTTAAAGTGATTGTAAACCCTCACCTTGTAAAACAACCCATTCAGTTTAAAATAAAATGAAAGGCAAAACATTTTTGTATACATATAAAAAAACCTTATAAATACATTTTCCCATTTTTTTATAAGCAATCACATTTCTGTTCTCAGCTGCATAAGAGCTGGAGGGAGGAGGAGCAGCAGCACACTGAGCTTGCCAGTGAATGGCTGTGCAGTGGGGGTGTGTCAGAACAAGTTTGATCATTGGAGGAGAGCAGCCTGAAATTGCAGCATAGCTAGAGAACTGACCGTGCTGTGCTCTCCTGCTTAGTCTGGTCAGTTTTTAATAGGAAAGCAGAGGGACTGGCAGGAACACCAGTGATATCACACAAAGGAAGCAATACAAAGAGAACAAGAGACTCTCATACAAGTATATGGTACAGTAGGCACATATCAGGAATATAAAATGTTGGGGTAACCAACATGTAACTATTGTCTGTATGTGTGCACTCACTCTCTGTACTGTCACACAGAACTTATACAGATAAATGTTACACCAAGTGCATGGAGGGTGTTCAGAAATCAATGTGTGTATGTGAGTGTGCATTTGTCCTTCTGTGCGTGTCCCTACTGGGGATTCGTCATATCCCAGCCCAATATATCTCATACACAGACACACACAGATCACTGCCATACAAATCAATTTATTTCTACCCAGATTTTACCCAGATTTGGCTCTGATCAGGTCCGGCTGATGAAAAATTGGCAGAATCAGGAAAAGTCTGAGACAATGAGATTGAAAGGTTGAATTTTCCAGGCTTGGGTCTTCTTCAGGAGCGGTGTAGTATGGAAAGTCAATCATTTATACCCATTAGGATGGGTGATGGTTAGAGTGTCCTGATCTTTCTGGAAAGCTGAAAATGTCTTTCCTTGTAGAATGAATTGGGTTCTCACCCTGTGGAGGACAATGTTTCCGTCTCTGGAGGTCTTCATCAGGATCGGTGTTCTCTAGAGGTCTTCATCAGGATTGGTGTTCTCTGGAGGTCTTCATCAGGATTTGTGTTCTCTGGAGGTCTTCATCAGGATTGGTGTTCTCTAGAGGTCTTCATCAGGATCATTGTGATGGGAATCTGGGCTCTCTGTAACAGGCATGCCTTGTATAAAAGCAGAATCAAGACGATGCAGAGAAAATCGTCTCGCTCAGGATTCAGTTGCTGGAGAGGACAGTCCACCACATCTCAGTTCTCATCAACCTCAGCATTCTCATTGGGTGGTAAAGGCTTCAGGGAACCCACTTTATTCTCCCATCCAATCTTAGAATAATCAATAACTTTATCTCCTGCCGAAGTGATCATCTTATCCCCTTTAAAATGCTCATTAGAGTAGAGGATCCAAACTCCACTGGCCACTGTGTGTGATGAAGCCTTGTCATGAAATCCGTACTTCTTCAGGCAATCCTCAGCCTCATCCAGGGTCACTGATTTGCCCTCGTAGTTGGCATGTTCAAACAGGGTGAGCCTGGGATGTTTCAGACTGCCTTCCACAAGTTTCACAGAGCAGATTTTTTGGTCCCATGATGAGAGTGAGCTGTAATCGCCTTCCCTGAAGCATTTAAACTCCCCGCCCGGTGCATAGTTAATGTCGCTGTAGACAATCCATGGGTCTCCAAGGACTTTGAGGGATCGGGCTTTCTTGAGGAAGTCTACTGATGTCAGGTCAGGGTTGTCCTCTTCTATGGTCACATCCTTTCCCTCGAAGTTTGGGGAATCGAAGAGCTGAAGAATGCTCATGTTTTGCTTCAAAGGAAACCTAAAGTTCTGACGGGAACAGAAATCTCTGCAGACTGGTTTGAGTTTTCTCTTCAGCCGTACAAAAGCCTCCGTGCTGGACTCAGATTCACTTCCTTTTCTGGGGAGTTACTTCATTTCCTCGGAATATTTGTAGATTCTGAGTTGTATAACGTACTGGAAATATATGATAACATTATTTGTAAGAGCTGACCTGATAGGGGGACAACTATCTATAAAGGGTTTTAACCAATTCTTAGTTTATGGAAAACTAAAAAAAACATTTAGCTAATCACAATATAGGGTTTGGATTTTGGGGCACCATGCATATTTTGAAAGAAAAATATAATTATAGAATTTTTTTTTTTAAATGACAGCCCCATGCTGGGGGCCAAACACTGTCTGCCATCATTGACTGAATAGGGTCAGTGACATTTCCCTAGGATGGCCGCTGGCAAGCCAGGGAGGGATTGCCAAGACACCATCCCAGCAACCAATAACACTGGGCAACCCACACACCAGGAACTATTCATTTACTGGTGGCAGTAATACCGATAATAAAGGATATACAGAAGCAGAAGAATCCTTGGACTGGTGAATTGGCCAAATTGTTCATGGATGCCGACCATCAAAGGTTCTGGTCAAACACTGCATTTGGCCAAACCCAAACCTCATCCCTACCCAGGACAGACCACTTGGGCTTAGTAGAAACTCTCTGCAAGAAAGTATATTTGTGGGGATTATTCCCAAGGAAGCCAAATCTGCGTCAGGAGTTGGGGTTCATTTACACTTGCTTCAAAATGTGAACACATTTTTTTAAAGCACTCTGAATGCCAATCCAAGCTCCTGCCACTAAATAAAAGGGTTCCCTTACAGTCCTGTTTACAGCTTGTGTTTGCTTCACTTGAAGAATTACTCTCCGTGTTGCTTCCTTGGTGCTTCAAAGCGTCTGGAAAGCCTCCATAGAAGTTTATGGCAACGCTCGCTTACAGCACCTGCAGCTTTTGAGGGGCTTTTATTCAGCTTCAGCTTTGCTTAGTTTTTGGAGGTATTGCAGGTATGAGATATCCCAGGATGCACTGGGAAAACAACAAGCGAACCAAAAAGACGTCATAAGAAGTCACTTCTGGTTCATGTGTGCAGTACCTTGAAAAAGCATTCATACCCCTTGACATTTTCCACATTTTGTCATGTTACAACCAAAAAATTAAATGTAATTTATTGGGATTATATGTGATAGACCGACGCAAAGTGGCTCATAATTGTGAAGTGGAAGGAAAATGATAAATGGTTTTCAAATTTTTTTTTACAAATAAATATGTGAAAAGTGTGGGGGGCATTTGTATTCAGCCTCTCTGAGTTAATACTTTGTAGACCCATCTTTCGCTGCAATTAAAGCTGCAAGTCTTTTTGGGGAAGACTGCCAGCTTTGCACGTCTAGAGAGGACATTTTTGCCCATTCATCTTTGCAAAATAGCTCAAGCTCTGTCAGATTGGATGGAGAGCGTCTGTGAACAGCAATTTTCAAGTCTTGCCACAGATTCTCATTTGGATTTAGGTCTGGACTGTGACTGGGCCATTCTAACACATGAATATGCTTTGATTTAAACAAATCTATTGTAGGTCTGGCTGTATGTTTAGGTCCTGCTGGAAGGTGAACCTCCGCCCCGGTCTCAAGTCTTTTGCAGAATCTAACAGGTTTTCTTCTAAGATTGCCCTGTATTTGTCTCTATCCATCTTCCAATCATTTCTGACCATCTTCCCTGTCCCTGCAGAAGAAAAGCATCCCCACACCATGAAGCTGCCACCACCATGTTTCACAGTGGGGATGGTGTGTTCAGGGTGATGTGCAGTGTTAGTTTTTTGCCGCACATAGCGTTTTGCTTTTAGGCCAAAAAGTTCAATTTTGGTCTCATCTGACCAGAGCCCCTTCTTCCTCATGTTTGCTGTGTCCCCCACATGGCTTTTCGCAAACTGCAAATGGGATTTCTTATGGCTTTCTTTCACCAATGGCTTTCTTCTTTCCACTCTTCCATAAAGGCCAGATTTGTGGAGTGCATGACTAATAGTTGTCCTGTGGACAGATTCTCCCACCTGAGCTGTGGATCTCTGCAGCTCCTCCAGAGTTACCATGGGCATCTTGGCTGCTTCCCTGATGAATGCACTCCTTGCCTGACTGGTCAGTTTAGGTGGATGGTAGGGGTGGGCAAGCGGTTCTGCCCAAGCATAAGTTTGGGCCGAACTTTCGTTATTCGATCGGTCGGCGAACAGCCGAACAAACAGAACTTTTGACTGTTTGTTCGGCCCCCCGAACGGACCGCAATGCATTGCGGCACTGAACAGTGCATTGCAAGCCCTGATTGGCTGAAGCAGTGAAAGCTTCAGCCA
Organism: Glandirana rugosa; assembly: GCA_018402905.1. Classification (NCBI taxonomy): domain Eukaryota; kingdom Metazoa; phylum Chordata; class Amphibia; order Anura; family Ranidae; genus Glandirana; species Glandirana rugosa. The sequence goes on from BLSH010375675.1 coordinate 248,902, forward strand.
ATCAAGACACAAAGAACTGTCAGAGTCATGATTGGACACTGTCATCATGACTTTATCCAATTATGGCTTATTACCGCCCCACAGTATAAAAGCATTCTGTCAATGGCAACCATTTTCAGTGTGATTTCAGCATGGAGTGAGATAGAACAGGGCTCTGTTCAGTGCTATTAGTTAGTGTGCTATACTGTGCTATTGTACTTCAATTGTCAGTGTAGAATATTAGTTTAGTGTCAGTCTAGGGATAGTGTGAGTGTAGTGAGGAGGACCATCATTCAGCTTTGCATAGTGTGCAGCTAGAGTAGGGACAGCTCGGATGTAGTGTAGTGAGACCGGTCATTTATACATAAATTAGTGTATGTGTAGAGAAGGCACAGCTCAGATAGTTTCAGTGTAGTGTAGTGAGACCGTGTCACTAATATTTACATTAGTGTATAGCTAGAGTGAGGACAGTTCAGATAGCGTCAGTGTAGTGACGGTTGAACACTGTATATTTGATTGTGTTACTGCAAGTTTAATGCCATTTACTTCTGTGTGCGTTACTAAAAGTTTAACACCATATAGTTTTGTGTGGGTTACTGCCAGTTAAACGGCATATAGTTTTGTGCATTACTGCCAGTTTAACACCATATTGTTTTGTGCGTTACTGCCATTTTAACGTCATATAGTTCTGTGTGCGTTACTGCCAGTTTAACGCTATATAGTTTTGTGTGCGTTACTTCCAGTTTAACACCATATAGTTTTGTGCGTTACTGCCAGTTTAACACCATATAGTTTTGTGCGTTACTGCAAGTTTACGCAATTTATTTCTGTGTGCATTTCTGCCAGGTTAATGCCATATAGTTTTGTGCGTTACTGCCAGTTTAACGCCATATAGTTTTGTGTGCATTACTGCCAGTTTAATGCCATATAGTTTTGTGTGCGTTACTGCCAGTTTAATGCCACGTAGTTTTGTGTGTTACTGCAAGTTTAACACCATTTACTTCTGTGTGCATTACTGCCAGTTTAACGTCATATAGTTCTGTGTGAGTTACTGCCAGTTTATAAGCCATATAGTTTTGTGTGCGTTACTGCCAGTTTAACGCCATATAGTTTTTGGCGTTACTGCAAGTTTATTGCCATTTATTTCTGTGTCCGTTACTGCTAGTTTAACGCCATATAGTTCCGTGTGCGTTACTGCCAGGTTAACGCCATATAGTTTTGTGCGTTACTGCCAGTTTAACGCCATACAGTTTTGTGTGCATTACTGCCAGTTTAATGCCATGTAGTTTTGTGTGTTACTGCAAGTTTAACACCATTTACTTCTGTGTGCATTACTGCCAGTTTAACGTCATATAGTTCTATGTGAGTTACTGCCAGTTTAACGCCATATCGTTTTGTGTGATTTACTGCCAGTTTAACGCCATGTAGTTTTCGGCATTACTGCAAGTTTAATGCCATTTACTTCTGTGTGTGTTACTGCCAGTTTAACGCCATATAGTTCTGTGTGTCACTGTACGTTTAATGCATTATATTGCAGTATATTATAGTGTATCCGTGGAGTGTGTCTGTGTAGTGTGAGTACTCAGATTAAAGTGCACCAAACACCACTTTACACTGATTAAAGTGCATCTACGTAGAGATTTCCACTTCTTCTTTACATTTGCTAATAAGCACCACCCATTCCCTCTCAATAATGTCTGGGAGAACAACAAGGAGAGACAGACATTTCCTTGGCACTGTAAGGGGGCCAGCAACAAATGTGTCCACAGGCAAAGGTGGACTTGGTGGTCAGTCCTCACACAGGGCATCATTTCCTCTGTTTAGTGAGTTTGCCCGTGCTATCCAGCCACAGCATGCAGAGGAGGTGGTGAACTGGCTTACTAAACCTTCCTCATCCTCCTCCTCCTCCATCATCCAAGCAGAGACAAGTGTGCAGTCCCCTGCAGTTGCCAGAGTGGATAAACCTGCCTCCTTGTCCACATCTATTCCTGCCATAGCCCCAACATCAGCCACGGAGGAGTCAGCTGAGTTATTTGACCACAGCATCAGTCACTTGCTCCTTGATGATGCCCAGCCATTACTGGATTCAGATGTTGGTTCTGAGGTAGAGGATGACAAAAACATGAGCCTAGAGAGAGGGGAGAACACTGGTAAACAAATTGGCATTCATGTTCCCCCAGCCGCAGCATATTGCCAAGTTGTCTCCAGTGGTAATGATGATGATGAAGATGGAGGAGTGGAGGAGATGGAGATGATGATGATGAAGATGATGAGGTCACTGATGCAACTTGGGTGCCAGATAGAGCAGAGGAGGAAACTGAAGGTGAGGTGGCACAACCCCAAGGAGGCCAACATCAAGAAAGTGTAGAGAGCAGCCACCCTATTCCATCACATTCTGCAGCTGTTATCTCCCGGACCACTTCCCAAAGCTCAGCTATCTGGGCCTTTTTTAACTCATCTGCAGCAGATTGCACTGTTGCTATTTGTAAACTTTGTCTCAGGCACATCAAACATGGCAAAAACACCAGCCATTTGGGTACCACATGCTTAACAAGGCATTTAACGTCCAACCACTCAGCCCATTGGCAAGAGCACCTAAAAGTCACACAAAAGGGGCACAATTCTGTCCCTCCTCCTCCTTACCCACTTCAGTCTGCCCTTGCTATACCGAGTCATGACCTCTCAGTAGCCTCCACTGACAGGGATGATGGAATTGCACAGGGTGTTTCAGCAGCACATCTGCCAGCAGCACACCACCAGCTGTAAACTGTAGCCTGCAAATTCCTCTGCCCCATCTGCTGCAGCAGGAAAAAAATACAGTCCCTACCACCCACATGCCCAGCATCTAAATGCAAGCTTGTCAAAGCTGTTGGCTCTCCAACTTCTGCCTTTCAGCCTGGTGGATTCTGCCCCCTTCTGTGAATACTTTACCACAATGGCAGGTTCCCAGTTGCTACTACTTTTCATGTAATGCCATTCCATCTCTCTACCATCACGTGGAAGGCAATGTTCAGGCATCGTTGGGAAAGGCAGTCAGCCGCAAAGTCCACCTTACTGCTGACACATGGTCCAGCAAGCATGGGCAGGGACAATATATTTAGTTCACAGCACACTGGGTAACGCTGTTTGCAAATCAGAAGGATGCAGGACAGGGCTCGGTGCTGCAGCTTGTTGTGGCCCCATATCTCCATACAGCTGGTGGTAATGATGCCAGACCTGTGAGCTCTACCCCCTCCTCCTCCTCCTACGCCACCTCCATGCCCTCCTCTGCAGAATTGTCCTATGAACATCAGGTACCCCCTAAGTGTTCAAAGGGCTATTCCACGAGTCAGGCTAAAAGGTGCCATGCAGTGTTTCAGCTGGTGTGTCTAGGGGACAAAAAACACAATGGAGCAGAGATTCTTGCAGCTCTGCAGGGACAGGTCCATAGGTGTTCACACCACGCCAGCTGGAGCCAGGAATCGTGGTGTGCGATAATGGCTCAAACCTCCTGTCTGCCCTTAGACAGGGAAAGTTGACATATGTGCCATTCTTGGCACATGTCCTCAATTTGGTGGTGCAGTATTTCCTAAATACGTACCAAGGGTTGGAAGATGTGCTAAAGCTGGCCACAAGAGTCTGTAGCCATTTCAGGTGGTCATACACAGCTAGTGCTCGGCTGGCTGAAATTCAGCGGGAATTCCCCTGCCCATAAACCACCTGATTTGTGACATGCCCACTAGGTGGAACTCAACTTTGGCAATACTACAGCAGCTATACATGCAGCAGAAGGCCGATGTCACGGTCCTGGTGGTGGAGTCTGGCGTATGCAGGGAACAGCCACTCTTGCGCACCCGATTCAGGGGTCCCTGGCAGAGCAGACAGGGGGCCCGTGAGTGCGGGATGGCACGAGGGCCGGATGGTCACTGATGGTGGTGATGTGAGGCTCTGGATGGTCACACAAGTCAGAAGAATGGTCCTTCAGGCTGGGTCGGCAACTGGCAGGCAGGCAAGGTACAAGGGGTTCAGGCAGAGAGTGGTCAAGTCCAAGCAGGGTTCGTTAACAGGCTGACAGCAAGGTACAGAAGGGGCAGGCAAACGGATGGTCCTAGATAGCAGGGCAAGCTGGGTCGGTACACAGAAACAATACAGGAAGCAGGTTTCAGGCAGGAGAGCTGAGGCTCACAGGTACTCAGACGCTGTAGAACGGATAGCACTTGCTGACAGTTGCAGGAAGCTTAATTAGGGCCGTTTGGCCCCGTTTCTGGTGCGGGTGTGCGCACACGGGCGCGCGTGAACGTGCGGGAGCACGCGTGAACGGCAAAAAACTGCAAAAAGTCCAGAAAAAGGGCCTGGCTTCACCAGGCCAATCCTTTTCCTAACACTGCCCCCCCAAGGGGCAGCCTCCGGATGCCCAGCTTGGCCAGCTTGGCAGGGTTGTTATCCAGGAAAGTTTGGATGCAGTCATCGGCATGGAAGTTGGCTTCAGGCTCCCAAGAGCCCTTCCATTTTACAAGGTACTGAACCACACCGTCCCTTTTCCTACAGTCAAGTACAGACTCAAACTCCTCTTCTCCATCGATCAAGACAGGGGCAGGGGGAGCGTGAACGCGCGTGAACGGCAAAAAAAGGCAAAAAGTCCAGAAAAAGGGCCTGGCTTCACCAGGCCAATCCTTTTCCTAACAGCCGTCAACGAGTACCTGTTCGAGTATGGCACGGCAACAGGCAGCAGGAGGAAGAGGATGACTTCCTTTCCTCTCAAGGCCCACTTTATCCAGACACCATCATTCCTATGTCCCAGAACACACAGGAGGAGAGAGGGGAGGAGGATGAGGAGGAGGATTCTGGCAGTTTCGCAGGCTTCGAAGAAGAGGAACACTTGCTTCAATCTGTAAGAGATGGCTTTCCAACCCCAGGATCCTTGGGAGTAGTACGTAGCTGGGGGAGGAAGTTCCAGATGCTGTCATCCTGAGTGACCCCGAGGAGTCTGCTTCTCAAGCCTTGGCAAATTTGAGGCGCATGGGCAACCTCATGCTTCAAAGTCTGCAAAAGGACCCAAGAATACGTGGCATAAAGGAGAAGGATCATTACTGGTTGGCAACCCTCCTTGACCACCGCTATAAGGGAAAGGTCTCAAACTCATCCCATCCCCACAAAGAGTGCAGAAGATTAAATCTCTTGAAGACACGTTAAAGAGGATTTTATTGAAAGTTTTTCCCGACTCCAGTAGGTTACAGTGTCGTGGGAAATGTCATTTTGAGGCTTCTGTTGGACAAGAGAGGAGCGCTGGAGAAGGCGTCCGCCTAAGTGATGCATTTCAGAATTTTTTTAGTCCTCGCCATCCAGGCCTGTCAGCTTCCACATCCCATCGGTAGCGTCTGCATCACATGGTGGACAATTACCTCGGGGCCAAAACAGAGATGGAGAGCTTTCCAGTTGACGATCCACTGGCTTACTGGGTCATGAGAATAGACCACTGGCCAGAACTTGCCCAGTATGCTACTGAGTTGTTGGGCTGTCCTGCATCCAGCGTGCTTTCTGAACGGGCATTCAGTGCTGCAGGAAGTTTCATTACTAATCAGAGAAAACACGTCTGTCCACAGACTCCGTGGACCGTTTGACTTTTATCAAAATGAATTAGTCCTGGATTACCAGCTATGAAGCCCATGATGCCGATGTCACTGATTGAGTATCTTTGGGATGTGGAATCTCTGCAGGACTTCAAGGCTGCCTAGCTTTGAGGCTGTTCAATCAATCCATCTGGAAGAATGTTTTTGGTGTAGGTTTCATGGGCACAATTAACACCCAAAGACCATTTTTTCAGCACCTGTTTGACAGGTGCATATCATTGCAATTTTTTTTGCCTTCATTAAGAGCACCTCTATAGGGTTATGGTGGGAAAGCGCCACCGACACCCAAAGAGTAATTTTTCTGCACCTGTTTGACAGGTGCATATCATTGCAAATTTTTTTTGTTACAGAAAGGCCAATTCTTACCTTCATGAAGAGTACCTCTATAGGGTTATGGTGTGAAGGCAGCACCGACACCCAAAGCTCTATGATGTTGAGGTTAAGAGATTGAGACGACCATATAAGAACCTTCCCTTTTTCTGCTGCAGCCACTGAAGGGTCAACTTGGTCTTATATACTATATTGCCATAGTATTGGGACACCTCCCTTTACACGCACATGAACTTTAATGGCATTCCAATCTTAGTTCATAGGGTTCAATAGTGAGATGGCCCACCCTTTTTATCTATAACAGCTTCAACTCTTCTTGGAAGGCTGTCCACAAGGTTTAGGAGTGTCTATGGGAATGTTTGACCATTCTTCCTGAAGCGCATTTGTGAGGTCAGGCAGTGATGTTGGACGAGAAGGCCTTTCTCACAGTCTCTGCTCTTATTCATCCCAAAGGTGTTCTATCGGGTTGAGTTCAGGACTCTGTGCAGGCCAGTCAAGTCCCTTTACCCCAAACTCACTCATCCATGTCTTTATGAACCTTGAGGGATGCCAATTAGCACTTGCTGCTATGCATGAGTAGTTTATTAGAACAGGAAATAGAGGCTAGACAGCCTCATGTGGTCCCTGGTGTTCCCTTTCAATTGCGCATGCATGTGGCATCATGCACTATGTCCTGGCGTCACTTCCGGTCTTGAAAATACCGGAAATACCAAAAATTCTATAACAGGGCCCCCGCCGACGCACAGTTCTGCCTGAAACCCGCCCATTGAGGGTGGGCACCAGGACCATGGTTGACCTAGGTAGAACAGAGATAGCCCTGTGTATCATATACAAAAGTGGGGTTGGGACTTAAAATGAGGCGTGTGCGTGCACATGTCTCCATCCCTAATTCAATGTAACAAGAGGGGTTTTTTGGGGAATTTATATGAGGCAAAAGACCAACAATGAAGTAAAAATATATATACGTTTATTGGCCGGTTTGTAAACAATTGACTATTAGATACCTAGCCTATGTACCAGCATCGGCACCTCTTATGGGTCAGGTGTATATACTACAAAGCCCTTAGCTGATTTATACATTTTACATATATTTATTTAGTCTCTGCTCCACACATAATTAGTAACTACTCCATCACATGCCATGCTGTTTTTGTGGGACCTGTCTGGCCATCTGACCTCCAGGAGCTGTGATGTGCACTGGCCCCTTCCCCTTCCTCTAGCTCAGCAGGAGTATTTGGGGGATCGGGCGGGTGGTACACTGTGCATCGGCACCACTCATTACGCTGTACCCGTGACATCATTCTTTGGCGCCACGGTGGGCATGTTTGTTCCACACTTGGCTGATTACATGGGGAACATTGGCGTCACTGGTGGGAGGCGTCTGCCACCCATTCATGAGCGCCTTCCCCCTCTTCGTCATGCCAGGTGGCGGCCAGTGATCCTGCTTTTCAGGCGCACATACCTCCTTGACCTAAGTCCTTCCACTTGGGGGTTGGGCACTACGTACTTCACATGTGGATTAGGGTTGCTGCATAACCTCAGGTAATCACTATGGCACTCCTCTGTCATGCTTGCTCCACCTACACTCTTTCTTGATTTTCCTGTTTCTTTGGGCATCACACATGTGGTTCTATGCAGCATTCAGCATCATCCTCGTTCACACTGCCTCCCTTCATCTCTTCACCCTCACACTCTCCTGGTAAGTTTGGGTTGTATCTATACAGTATTACACATGAGTTTTTTTCAACCCGTTAATTTTACAGATAACATTGAGATATTCCTCTCACCATCCAACACCTTCAGGAGATCTATCAACCTGGAGGTTATTGTGTGTGTGTGTCCGCTCTTGTGTGCCAGCTTTGCCACCTCAGCTCCCGGGTTAGACTCACCCAGCGGTCGCCATACCAGATGGCTTTCTATTCTTATGCTATGTAAGTGATTAGGATTGGATATCCCTCCTCCATTGTATATATTTTTCCCTGTTGTCTCAAATCTAATATAAGACCCAGTGTTTACTATGTCTCTTTCAGACTAACTGAGGCACACGCTCCCGATGATTGGTCTAAACCATGAAACGCGTCGAGCTAAATGGGATGTAGTTCTGTTTTTATTCCACATTACTTCTAATATCAGCACAGATCATGAGCTATATGGGATGTAGTCATGTTTTTTTTACCATTAGTAATGTCGTGTCTTTACTTCTTTGATACTACGCACCACTTCAATAGTTGGAGATTGATATCAGCCTTGGAATTGGAGCATGTTGTCTCTATGCCTGTGTATACATTCACATGAAATGTAATCATGTTGTATATATATATGAGATTGTTGTTTCTATATATTTATTGCAGAGTGTTAATGTTTACAATCTAGATCAATTCCTATATGCTGTGTACCTATACATGAAAGTGTCGGTTACATGTTTATTTATATTAGTTGTCAGGTTTACAAACCGGCCAATAAACATTTATATTTTTCTACTTCATTGTTGGTCTTTTGCCTCATATAAAGTCCCCAAAACCTCCCTCTTGTTTCCCTGTGTATCAGGGGCATCCCCCGGACACATCCAGCCACACGGGAGCCCGGAACAAGAAATGCAGCAGAATACATTTTGTCTTAAATTTACAAAGAAAGATTTTTTATGTGCAAAATTTGATGACAGAAACAGTCTTTTTTTGTTTATTTTTCAAAAAATAAAATAGGTGGTGATTAAATACCACTGAAAGAAAGTGAGAAATAATTGACAAATGATGTCATATGAGTACAGTGTTACATGACCGCATAATTGTCAGTCAAGTGCTTCAGCGTGGAAAGCTGAAAATTGGCCTTGGCTGGAAGGTGGGGATGTCTGGTATTGAAGTGGTTAAAAAGTCATTTTATGGTTATAGGGCTTTTTTTTTTAAAGTTTGGGGAGCTCAAAGGGGATCACTCACTTGTTACTGCCTAGCTGTCTCGGTTCTTAGAGCCTCCTTTAGGTCTCAGCACACTGCTGCATCATTTGAAAGAAAAAAATAAATAAATACAAGGACAATATGCTCCTGAACCTCCTCGTATTACATCACAGTCACTGCACCCCCCCATCACCATAGATAAAATAAAAGTTAGGCAAACACCTGTTAGTCCTATTATCCCTGATTAATAATGTCCTGCTTCTAGCCAGTTTTACACTGCTGTATTCTATGGGGTGTCTTAATTCTTGTAGTAAAACTCCAGCCTGTGCTCTTTGTCTCTATTAAATTTGGGCCTAGCCTTGCTCGTTGAACCAGCAGCTGTACAGACCAGGGAACTCAGCACAGGGATGGTGGGAACACCTCATAATGGGCATAGCAGGTGTACAAACCAGGAAACTCAGCACAGGGATGGTGGGAACACCTCATAATGGGCATAGCAGGTGTACAAACCAGGAAACTCAGCACAAGGGTGGTGGGAACCCCTCATAATGGGAACAGCAGGTGTACAAACCTGGAAACTCAGCACAACGGTGGTGGGAACCCCTCATAATGGGCACAGCACAAGGGTGGTGGGAAGCCCTCATAATGGGAATAGCAGGTGTACAAACCTGGAAACTCAGCATGGGGGTGGTGGGGACCCCTCATAATGGGCACAGTAGGTATGCAGATTTGGGAACTGAACATAGGCTTGCTGGGAAACCCTCATAATGGGTACAGCGGGTACAGATGTGGAAATTTAGTGATGGTGGGGACCCCTATTACATCTGCTCCAGCTTCCCCTGGCATAAAAACAATTATTGTCTGCCTGTGTGCACCCAGTCTCTGTATTGTCACACAGACCTCATACTGATAAATGTTACACCAAGTGCATGGAGGGTGTTCAGAAATCAATGTGTGTAGTGTGTCTTCCTATTTACGTGTGAGTGTATGTGTGTAACTAAAGACTTGTGGGAGGTACGTG
>BLSH010375675.1:271094-282783 GCA_018402905.1 Glandirana rugosa
TCCGCGGTAAGACGGAAACATACCTTACTAGTCGTCCAAGTTAAGATGGACACATAGGTAGAATTGTACCTGCTGATCATTCCATACAAAGGCAGAATGGCGCCTGCTGATCATTCGGCACACAGAGAGAACGGCACCTGCTGATCATTCGGTACACAGACAGAATGGCACCTGCTGATCACTCGGTACACAGGCAGAACGGCACCTTCTGATTATTCGGTACACAGGCAGAACGGCGCCTTCTGATCATTCGGTACACAGGCAGAAAGGCACCTGCTGATCATTCAGTACTCAGGTAGAATGGCACCTGCTGATCATTCGGTACACAGGTAGAATGGCACCTGCTGATCATTCGGTACACAGGTAGAATGGCACCTGCTGATCATTCGGTACACAGGCAGAACGGCACCTGCTGATCATTCAGTACACAGGCAGAACGGCGCCTGCTGATCATTCGGTACACAGGTAGAGCAGTGCCTGCTGATCATCCGGTACACAGGCAGAACGGCGCCTGCTGATCATTCGGTACACAGGCAGAACGGCACCTGCTGATGATTCGGTACACAGGCAGAACGGCGCCTGCTGATCATATGGTACACAGGCAGAACAGCACCTGCTGATCATTCGGTACACAGGCAGAACGGCGCCTGCTGATCATTCAGTACACAGGCAGACTGGCACCTGCTGATCATTCGGTACACAGGCAGAACCGCTTCTGCTGATCATTCGGTACACAGGCAGAATGGCACCTGCTGATCATTCGGTACACAGGTAGAACGACGCCTGCTGATCATTCGGTACACAGGCAGAACGGCAACTGCTGATCATTCGGTACACAGGCAGAACGGCACCTGCTGATCATTCGGCACACAAGCAGAACGGCACCTGCTGATCATTCGGTACACAGGTAGAACGTCACCTGCTGATCATTCGGTACACAGGCAGAATGACGCCTGCTGATTATTCAGTACACAGGCAGAACGGCACCTGCTGATCATTCGCTACACAGGCAGAACAGCACCTGCTGATCATTCGATACACAGGCAGAACGGCACCTGCTGATGATCCGGTACACAGGCAGAATGGCACCTGCTGATCATTCGGCATACAAGCAGAACGGCAGCTGCTGATCATTCGGCACACAATCAGAACGGCACCTGCTGATCATTCGGTACACAGGTAGAACGTCACCTGCTGATCATTCGGTACACAGGCAGAACGACTCCTGCTGATCATTCGGCACACAGGCAGAACGGCACCTGCTGATCATTCGGTACACAGGCAGAACGGCACCTGCTGATCATTCGGTACAGAGGCAGAACGACACTTGCTGATCATTCGGTATACAAGCAGAATGGTGCCTGATGATCATTCGGTACACAGGCAGAATGGTGCCTGATGATCATGCGGTACACAGCCAGAATGGCGCCTGCTGATCATTCGATACACAGGCAGAACGGCACCTGCTGATCATTTGGCGCAAAGGCAGAATGGCACCTGCTGATCATTGGGCACACAGGCAGAATGGCGCCTGCTGATCATTCGGTACACATGCAGAATGGCGCCTGCTGGTCTTTCAGTACACAGGCAGAATGGCACATGCTGATCATTCAGTACACAGGCAGAATGGCACCTGCTGATCATTCGGCACACAGGCAGAACAGCACCTGTTTATCATTTGGTACAAAGGCAGGATGGCACCTGCTGATCATTCCGCACACAGGCAGAACAGCACCTGCTGATCATTCGGTACACAGACAGAATGGCACCTGCTGATCTTTCGGTACACAGGCAGAACAGCACCTGCTGATCATTCGGTACACAGGCAGAATGGCACCTGCTGATCATTCGGCACACAGGCAGAACAGCACCTGTTTATCATTTGGTACAAAGGCAGAATGGCGCCTGCTGATCATTCGGCACACAGACAGAATGGCACCTGCTGATCTTTCGGTACACAGGCAGAATGGCATCTGCTGTTTATTCGGTACTCAGGTAGAATGGCACCTGCTGATCATTCGGGAAACACAGGCAGAGTGGCGCCAGCTGATCATTCGGTACACAGGTAGAACGGCACCTGCTGATCATTCGGTACACAGGCAGAACAGCGCCTGCTGATCATTCGGTACACAGGCAGAACGGCGCCTGCTGATCTTTCGGTACACAGGCAGAACGGCACCTGCTGATGATTCGGTACACAGGCAGAACGGCACCTGCTGATCATTTGGTACACAGGCAGAAGGGCACCTGCTGATCATTTGGTACACAGGCAGAATGGCACCTGCTGATCATTTGGTACACAGGCAGAACGGCGCCTGCTGATTATTCGGTACACAGGCAGAACGGCGTCTGCTGATCATTCGGTACACAGGCAGAACGGCGTCTGCTGATCATTCGGTACACAGGTAGAACGGCACCTGCTGATCATTCGGTACACAGGCAGAACCGCTCCTGCTGATCATTCGGTACACAGGCAGAATGGCGTCTGCTGATCATTCGGTACACAGGCAGAACGGCACCTGCTGATCATTCGGTACACAGGTAGAACGGCACCTGCTGATCATTCGGTACACAGGCAGAACGGCACCTGCTGATCATTTGGTACACAGGCAGAACGGCACCTGCTGATCATTCAGTACACAGGCAGAACGGCACCTGCTGATCATTCAGTACACAGGCAGAACGGCACCTGCTGATCATTCGGTACACAGGCAGAACGGCACCTGCTGATCATTTGGTACACAGGCAGAACCGCTCCTGCTGATCATTCGGTACACAGGCAGAACGGCGCCTGCTGATCATTCGGTACACAGGCAGAATGGCACCTGCTGATCATTCGGTACACAGGCAGAATGGCACCTGCTGATCATTCGGTACACAGGCAGAACGGCGCCTGCTGATCATTTGGTACACAGGCAGAACGGCGCCTGCTGATCATTTGGTACACAGGCAGAACGGCGCCTGCTGATCATTTGGTACACAGGCAGAACGGCGCCTGCTGATCATTCGGTACACAGGCAGAACGGCACCTGCTGATCATTCGATACACAGGCAGAATGGCACCTGCTGATGATCCGGTACACAGGCAGAACGGCACCTGCTGATCATTCTGCACACAAGCAGAACGGCACCTGCTGATCATTCGGTACACAGGTAGAACAGCGCCTGTTGATCACTCGGTACACAGGTAGAACGGCGCCTGCGGATCATTCGGTACACAGGTAGAACTGCGCCTGCTGATCATTCGGTGCACAGGCAGAACGGCGATGTGTAAACAAGGCAGATTTCTGTTCTGTCTGTAAGGAAGGCATGGATTCTGTGTCTCTGCAAAGCAGGGACAAGGGTCCATGTTTTCCCCTAGTAAAAGCACCCCCCACACACACACACACAGTTAGAAAACACTGGCTGGGCACGCATGTAACCCTTTGATGGCCCCTGGCATTTAATCCCTTCTCTGCCAGAGTCATTAGTACAGTGACAGTGCATATGTTTAGCACTGATCATTGTATTGGTGTTACTGGTTCCCACAAAATGTCAAAAGTGTCAGTTAGCATGCAGACTGTCCGCTGCAATATCACAATCCCACTAAAAGTCACTGAACACCTCCATCACTAGTAAAAAAATAAATGGATAAATAAAAATATCCCATCGATTGTAGATGCAATAATTTTTGCGCAAACCAATCAATATACACGTATTTACCAAAAATGTGTAGCAAAATACATATTATCCTAAATTCATGAGAAATTTTGATTTTTTTTAATCTTTGTATTGGATATGGTTTATTGCAGAAAGTAAAACAAATTCAAAATTGTTGGCTTTTTTAGTTTATAGCAAAAAATCAAAACTGCCAAGGAGATCAAATACCACCAAAAGAAAGCTCTGTTTGTGGAGAAAACAGGGCACAAATTTTATTTGGGTACAACGTCACACGACCGCGCAATTGTTAGTTAAAATAAAGCAGTGCGGTATCACCAAAAATGGCCTGGACAGGAAGGGGGGGGGGGGCAAAACCTTCCAGAGGGCAATTGGATATGCTGTGCTGTACTGCACTTGTGACAGCATGTAAAAAAATTGTGAAAAAAAAAAAAAGATTATTTTTTTTTTCCTAAAAATTACAACTTCAAAAACGTCATCATGTCTGTTACTAAACACTTCAGACAGATATATACAGGGTCCCAGATAGGGTATACAGGGTCCCAGATAGGGTAAACAGGGTCCAAGATAGGGGTATACAGGGTCCCAGATAGGGTATACAGTAGGGTGACCAGACGTCCCCGATTTCAGGGGACAGTCCCCGGATTGAGGACACTGTCCCCAGACTAAATCTGTCCCCGATTTTGTCCCCTGATTGGGTTTGAACAGGGGCCCAAGCCATTTCAAAGACAGTCAGTGCAGAATTTAAACAAATTCTGAATTACCCCCCCCCCCCCCCCCCACTCTGCTGCTCCTACTAGCTTGGGGGGGGTGTAATTCCCGCTCGCATGTTCTTCTGCCTTGGCTCAAGTCCCGGCCAGCCGCCTGCCTGCCTATCTCCTTTCCTTCCCCAGCAGATTAATCTTCCTCTGCTCAGCTCCGCTCCCCACCCAGTAGTAGCTGGGACCCAAAGAGAGGCTGTGAGGTGGGCTGTGGTGGTGACAGGCAGAGAAAGGCAGCTGAGCTCAGCTGATAGTACCCAGCAGCGGGCACAGAGGGGAAGTGGATCCAATCGTGGGACTGCCAGTGCCTTCAAGGTTCAACACAGGTGTTCTTTGGGGGTATCTGTGAATAGACCACATTGCCCTATGCCTGTCTCTCCGGCATAATGGATGGTATCATAGCTCGCAGGCAGCAGGCATTCTAGTATGGCTCTGGCTGGCATTGCACTGCCACAATGTGTCACATATCATGGCTGCTGGGACAGGGATCTGTGCCTTCCCTTAGTAAAAGCATCTCCCCCACAGTGAGAAAACACCGGCTAGGCACACATTTAACCCTTTGATTGTCATAGATGTTAACTCCTTCCCAGCCAGTGTCATTAGTACAGTGACAGTGCATATTTTTAGCACTGATCACTTTATTAGTGTCACTTGTTCCCACAAAGTGTCACTTAGTGTCCGATTTGTTCACCGCAACATTGCAGTCCCGCTAGAAGTCGCTGATTGCCACTAGTAAAAATAAAATATGTCCCCGGATTTAATTTTAATAATCTGGTCACGTTAGTATACAGAGTCGCCAGATAGGGGTATAAGGAGCACCAGATAGCAGTATACAGAGCCACCATATATATTGTTGAACTGGAATGCTGCAATAGAGGGATTTGTGTGGATGGATTCTACCAGTGGTTCTATCATAAGGTTGAAGATAGACAGAGACAGTTGGCAGTCCTGGCGGGTTCCATTGGATAAATTAAATATTTTTGAGAGGAAACCAGAGGTGTAGACTTGGGCGGAAGGTTGGTAGGAAGGGGCAAGAATTGCCTCTTTAATGGAGCCTTGAAAACCAAACTTTGTTAGTACATTAGACATATATTGCCAGTCCACTCTATCGAACGCCTTCTCTGCGGCAATGGAGAGTGGCGGAGAAGGCGTTCAAGTTTTTTTCAGTAAAATGTATACCATACAGAATACCTCAGGTTGCATCTGAAGGTTGCCTTCCCCTCACAAACCCCATCTGGCGTTTCTTTATAAGAGATAATTTCACAGTAGATAACCATTGTGCTATTAATTTGGCATACATTTTGATATTGGAATTAAGGAGAGATATGGGCCTGAAGTTTGCCGGGGTGTTTGGGTCTTTCCCTGGTTTGGGCAGGGTCACCACGTATGCTTTGAGCTTCTCATGAGGAAAGGAAGAGGTCTGTGCTGCTACGTTGTATACTGAAGATAGATATGGGGTCAGCAGAGTTTGGAAGGTCTTGTATTCAGGGGAGGGCTGGCCCAGGGGGTAGGGTGGCAATTGCCCCCCAGGCCACCCTAACTTATATTTAAAATGGCCGATGGCTGCTGCCCGCTCACACTTTTTTTTCTTGTGGAGGAAGGAAATAGGGCCCAAGGGCGCAGCCACCAACTAACTGCAGGCAAAGGGTGGGCGCCCAGGGCCGGCCCTACCTTGGATCCCGCTAGGCCCATTGGGTGGGCATGGATGGTGAGCTGATTCGGTGGTTCAATGGGCCACTTGACTGGACTTGCCCCCCAGGCCTACGGCTGCCAGCCCTCCCCTGCTTGTATTACATGTTCTTGAGACCATCAGGACCTGGGGATTTACTATTTGGTAAAGATGCTATGATCTTCTGTATTTTGCAAGTGGTGAAAGGGGCATTTAGCTCTAAGAGCTGTGGTTCTGACAGTTTGGGTAAGTTTCATTTTCCCAAAAAGGCCACAATGACTTCAGTAGTGGGTTGGTTTGTGTGGGGGTCATTCTTAAGATTATATAAGGCCTTGTAGTAGTCTGCAAATCGATTGGCGATTTTTTGAGGGTTGGTTATTTTAAGCTGGTTGGTAGGGTGCGATAAGTATTGGATTCTTGCTTTGGATTGAACTGCCTTAACTCTGTAGGCCAGAAGTTTGCCTGCTAGGTTAGCGATAGCATATGGGTTAAGCTTTAGGCATCTAAGGTGATTGTCATATTTTGGAATTGGTAAAAGTCTCAGCTCCTCTCTGAGTTTTTGGAGGGAGGCTGCTATCACGGGGGATGGTGAGGATTTATTTTTTAGTTTCTAGATCATGGATGTCCGCTGTGAGTTTATTTAGGTGAAGTTCACGGCATCTTTTAAATCTGTTTCCTTGTTGTATGAGGATCCCCTAATGTGCGCTTTGTGTGCATTCCATAAGGTGAACGAGTTATCAACAGATTTGTCATTAGATTCAAAGAATTTGTTAATATGCTGGGAGATAAGTTTGGAGCTTCCGGGTTCTAATATTGCAGCACCAGATGGGAGTTGAGGGTGGGACCCCATGTTCTGTAATAGAAATGGATATTGCAGCGTGGTCCAACCAATTTGTGCAGAAATGCATATCATTCCAAATGGTTCACATACTTTTTCTAACAACTGTATATGGTCAATACAAATTATATCTAGGGTGTATATTGAAGGTTAGTAGGTTAGGGAGGTGTCCATACTTACCACCAGAGGTAAAAAAAAGTGTGGATGTAGGAAAGTGGAGAGACCGATACAATGAAAAAATGAAAAGTGGTAACAAATGGGTTCAAAGTCCTAGGAATGATATGTAAGTGCATACAGGTGAGGGATACAAAGTCGAGGGTTGGTTCTTTTATGCTGGTTGGTAGGGTGCGATAAGCATTGGATTCTTGCTTTAGATTGAACTGCCTTAACTCTGTAGGCCAGAAGTTTGCCTGCTCGGTTTGCGTTAGCTTTAGGCGTCTAAGGTGATTGTCATATTTTTGCATTAGTAAAAGTCTCAGCTCCTCTCTGAGTTTTTGGAGGGAGGCTGCTATCATGGGGGATGGTGAGGATTTATTTTTTAGTTTCTAGATCATGGATGTCCGCTGTGAGTTTATTTAGGTGAAGATCACAGCATCTTTTAAATCTGTCTCCTTGTTATATGAGGATCCCCTAATGTGCGCTTTGTGTGCATTCCATAAGGTGAACGAGTTATCAACAGATTTGTCATTAGATTCAAAGAATTTGTTAATATGCTGGGAGATAAGTTTGGAGCTTCCGGGTTCTAATATTGCAGCACCAGATGGGAGTTGAGGGTGGGACCCCATGTTCTGTAATAGAAATGGATATTGCAGCGTGGTCCAACCAATTTGTGCAGAAATGCATATCATTCCAAATGGTTCACATACTTTTTCTAACAACTGTATATGGTCAATACAAATTATATCTAGGGTGTATATTGAAGGTTAGTAGGTTAGGGAGGTGTCCATACTTACCACCAGAGGTAAAAAAAAGTGTGGATGTAGGAAAGTGGAGAGACCGATACAATGAAAAAATGAAAAGTGGTAACAAATGGGTTCAAAGTCCTAGGAATGATATGTAAGTGCATACAGGTGAGGGATACAAAGTCGAGGGTTGGTTCTTTTATGCTGGTTGGTAGGGTGCGATAAGCATTGGATTCTTGCTTTAGATTGAACTGCCTTAACTCTGTAGGCCAGAAGTTTGCCTGCTCGGTTTGCGTTAGCTTTAGGCGTCTAAGGTGATTGTCATATTTTTGCATTAGTAAAAGTCTCAGCTCCTCTCTGAGTTTTTGGAGGGAGGCTGCTATCATGGGGGATGGTGAGGATTTATTTTTTAGTTTCTAGATCATGGATGTCCGCTGTGAGTTTATTTAGGTGAAGATCACAGCATCTTTTAAATCTGTCTCCTTGTTATATGAGGATCCCCTAATGTGCGCTTTGTGTGCATTCCATAAGGTGAACGAGTTATCAACAGATTTGTCATTAGATTCAAAGAATTTGTTAATATGCTGGGAGATAAGTTTGGAGCTTCCGGGTTCTTGCGATAGTCTAATATTGCAGCACCAGATGGAGGTTGAGGGTGGGGTCCCATGTTCTGTAATAGAAATGGATATTGCAGCGTGGTCTAACCACATTATATCATGAATAGTTTAGGATGATATTTTCTGCAGTAGCTATTTGTCTGATAAAATCATATCTCTGCGGGAGTAATCATGATGTCTGGGGGAAAAGTATGTGAAATCTTCTTCATTTATGTGCTGGCATTTCTAGACATCGTACAGCTCCTCATCATGCAATAACTGATGTAGTGATGGTCTGTTTTTTGTAACATTAGAGGATGAATCTATATGTGGATCTGTTGTGAGATTGAAATCTCCACAAATTAGTAGGTTACCGTGTTTGATTGGATTTATACGCTTAAGTAGTCTGCTCAGGAATCTTACTTGGCGTGCATCTGGATCAGCAGGCACCGGATCAGCAGGCACCGGATCAGCAGGCACCGGATCAGCAGGCACCTGATCAGCAGGCACCGGATCAGCAGTCACCAGATCAGTAGGCACTGGATCAGCAGGCACCGGATCAGCAGGCACCTGATCAGCAGGCACCGGATCAGCAGGCACCAGATCAGCAGGCACTGGATCAGCAGGCACCTGATCAGCAGGCACCGGATCAGCAGGCACCAGATCAGCATGCACCAGATCAGTAGGCACCGGATCAGTATAATTTTTCCAAAAAGGCCGTAATGTCTTCAGTAGTGGGTTGGTTTGTGTGGGGGTCATCCTTAAGATTATATAAGGCCCCGTAGTAGTCTGCAAATCGATTGGCGATTTCTTGAGGGTTGGTTATTTTAAGCTGGTTGATAGGGTGCGATAAGTATTGGATTCTTGCTTTAGATTGAACTGCCTTAACTCTGTAGGCCAGAAGTTTGCCTGCTCGATTAGCGTTAGCATATAAATTAAGCTTTAGGCATCTATGGTGATTGTCATATTTTTGCATTAGTAAAAGTCTCAGCTCCTCTCTGAGTTTTTGGATTGAGGCTGCTATCACGGGGGATGGTGAGGATTTATTTTTAGTTTCTAGATCATGGATGTCCGCTGTGAGTTTATTTAGGTGAAGTTCATGGCATCTTTTAAATCTGGCTCCTTGTTGTATGAGGATCCCCTAATGTGCACTTTGTGCGCATTCCATAAGGTGAACGAGTTATCAACAGATTTGTCATTAGATTCAAAGAATTTGTTAATATGCTGGGAGACTGCTGACATGACACAGGAGATGGTCAGAGAGTGTGCAGACATGACACAGGAGATGGTCAGAGAGTGTGCAGACATGACACAGGAGATGGTCAGAGAGTGTGTGGACATGATACAGGAGATGGTCAGAGAGTGTGTGGACATGATACAGGAGATGGTCAGAGAGTGTGTGGACATGATACAGGAGATGGTCAGAGACTGTAGACATGATACAGGAGAAGATCAGAGACTGTGCAGACATGATATAAAATATTATCAAAGACATGATCAGAGACTAGGGATGAGCCGGGTGTGAACCAGAACATGCGAACAGGCAAATTTTGCGCGAACGTTCGAACACCGTTAAAGTCTATGGGACCCGAACATGAAAAATTAAAAGTGCTCATTTTAAAGGCTTATATGCAATGTTATTGCCCTAAAAAGTGTATGGGGACCCAGGTCCTGCCCTAGGGGACATGGATCAATGAAAAAAAAGTTTTTAAATCAATCATTTTTTCAAAAGCAGTGATTTTAATAATGCTTAAAGTGAAAAAAAAAAAAAAATTCCTCTAAATATTGTGCCTGGGGGTGTCCTTAGTCTGCCTGTAAAAGGGTGCATCTCTGTGAGGTGTAGAACATAGCCAGAGCAAAATTACATTTCCATAGGAAAAATTGTCATTTAAAATTGCGGCTGTGATGTATCGCCGGCTCCCGGCAATATACAAAAAAAAAAAAATCTCTGGAAAAAAGTGTGTGGGCCCCCCCCCCCCCCCAGTCCAAACCAGGCTCTTCGGGTCTGGTTTGGATATTAAGGGGAACCCCTTGCAAATTTAAAAAAAAATTGACGTGGGGTTCCCCCTAAAATCCAAACCAGACCCTTATCCGAACATGCAGCCCTGGCCGGTTAAGGTAGGGGGGACAGGCGAGCGCCTCCCCCCTCCTGAACTGTACCAGGCTACATGCCCTCAACATGGGGAGTATGAGTGTTTTGGGGGAGGGGGGCTCTGCCCCCCCACCTCAAAGCACCTTGTCCCCATGTTAATGGGGACAAGAGATTATTCCCCACAAGCCTGGCCGGTGCTTGTGGGGTCTGTGGGCAGGGGGGCTTCTCGGAATCTGGAAGCCCCCTTTAATAAGGGGGCCCCCAGATCCCGGCCCCTCCTAAGTGAGTAGGTATTGGATACATTGTACCCCTACCCATTCACCAAAAAAGGAGTGTAGTGGTGCAAAAAAACAAGAGGCAGTTTTTGACAAGTCCTTTATTGTGTAAAATAGCTCTTTCTTCCTCCTGCCCTGGTCCTTCTTCTACTTCTTCTTTTTGGCCTTCTTGCTTCCTCTCTTCGTCTTCAATCTTTATCTTCTTCTTCCTTCTTCTTTCACCGCTGCTGCTCTCCCTGCTGCTGCAGCCCTGCGCGTCTCCCAAAATGGGCGGTCTTCATAATGACAGTTCTTTTATAAGAGGGGCAGGGTCACCCCGTGACGTAAATGGGTGACCGGCCCCCTCTGACAGAGCATGACGTCAGAAGGGGGCGGGTTCACTCGGTTACGTCACTGGGTGGTCCCACCCCTTCTTATAAAAGAAGTGAAATTATGAAGGCCGCCCATTCTGTGAGACGCGCAGGGACCGGGCTGCGGCAGCGGGGAGAGAGGCGGCGGTGAAAGAAGAAGAAAGAAGAAGATGAAGATTGAAGATGAAGAGAGGAAGGAAGAAGACTAAAAGAAGAAAAAGAAGACCAGAAGAAGATGGAGAAAGAAAGAAGAAAGAAGAAGAGCTATTTTACACAATAAAGGACTTGTCAAAAACTGCCTCTTGTTTTTTGTACCACTACACTCCTTTTTTGGTGAATGGGTAGGGGTACAATGTACCCCAAACCTATTTGCATGGGGGGGGTGGGATCTGGGGGCCCCCTTATTAAAGGGGGCTTCCAGATTCTGATAAGCCCCTTGCCCGCAGGCCCCCACAATCGGTAAGTGGTTTTTTCCTCTCATCACCATGTTTTTTGTTCTCCGTCAAAAACTGTTCAGGAAATAACACATTTTATCGAGAAGAAGAAAGA
>BLSH010375698.1:0-40307 GCA_018402905.1 Glandirana rugosa
GTTCGTTGTCCGTGCGATCGTTCGGGTTCCGTCCGGACCCGGACCCGGACTTTGTCCCGAAGTTCGGACGGACCAGCAGAACCCGAAGTTCCAGGTGTTCGCTCAACTCTACTCTTCACAAATGTGAATTGCCAATTGTATGTTTTATAATAAAAATGTTTTAACTTCTACTCTTAGAGGTGCCTCTTCTCTTTGTATTAACTGACATTTTTTACACTTTTTGGAAACCAGTGACATTATCACAGTGACCAGTGCTAAAAATATGCACTGACATTGTACTAATGACACTGGCAGGGAAGGGGTTAACATTGGGGCAATCAAGGGGTTAACTGTGTTCCTCTCTGTGTGTTTACTAGCTGTAGTGGGGGAAGGACTTACTGGGACAACACACAGATCTGTCTTCCTTCATATCAGAAAGACAGGATCTGTGTGTCATTCCCTGTTAGAATGGAGATATGCCTTGATTACACAGGCAGATCCCCATCCTGTTTCTGCAGGGAACGATCGTGGGTGGCCAGACCCGCTGATTGGCTCCCCACTCCAGCAGCATACGCACGCCCACAAAAGCTAGTGCATGAATTGCCATATCGGTACAGCGATTTGTGCAGTCAAGCCACCCTGTCGCAGTATAACTGTGGCGCATGGTCGACAAGTGGTTAAACAAAAAATAAAAAAAAGCTCTAGCTATCTCAAAAAAATGATAAAATGTATTTGGGTACAGTTTTGCATACTTGAGTAATAATCATTCACAGTGTGACAGTGCTGAAGGCTGAAAAGTTGGACTGGAAGGGGGTGAATGTGTCAAGATTTGAGGGGGTTAAAAACATTGTTTCACTTGTTGGAAAGGGTTTTGATGGTTTGTGTTTATTTTTGAATTTGAGAATTATGTGAAAAGTGTTCATCATTCGATACATATAATTATGATCTTTAGCATGCTTCAATTTTTTTATGCGTATATATTGTATATAAAATATTGAGTGTACAGCTTGTATAAGTGCAAATTTGCCGTCTCCTTGAAATGACTCAACACACAGCTAATGTCTAACACAGCTAACTGGCAACAAAAGTGAGTACACCCCTAAGTTAAAATGTCTAAATTGGGTCCAATTAGCTATTTTCCTTCACTGGTGTCATGTGACTCACTAGTGTTACAAGGTCTCAGGTGTGAATAGGGAGCAGGTGTGTTAAATTTGGTGTTATCACTCTCACTCTTTCTTGCTGGTCACTGGAAGTTCAGCATGGCACCTCATGGCAAAGAACTCTCTGAGGATCTGAAAAAATAATTATTGCTCAACATAAAGAAGGCCTAGGCTATAAGAAGATTGCCAGGACCCTGAAACTGAGCTGCACCACGGTAGCCAAGACCATACAGCGGTTTATCAAGACAGGTTCCACTCAGAACAGGCCTCACCATGGTCAACCAAAGAGCTTGAGTGCACATGCTCAGTGTCGTTTCCATAAGTTGTCTTTCTTTGGGAAATAGACATATGAGTGCTGCCAGCATTGCTGCAATGGTTTAAGGGGTGGGGGGGTCACCCTGTCAGTGCTCAGACCATACGTCGCACACTGCAACAAATTGGTCTGCATGGCTGTCATCCCAGAAGAAGCCTCTTCTAAAGATGATGCACAAGAAAGCTCGCACATAGTTTGCTGAAGACAAGCAGACTAAGGGCATGGCTTACTGGAACCATGTCCTGTGGTCTCTAATGAGACCAAGATAAAGTTAATCGGTTCAAATGGTGTCAAGCGTGTATGGCGGCAACCAGGTGAGGAGTACAAAGACAATCATGTCTTGCCTACAGTTAAGCATGGTGGTGGGAGTGTCATGGTCTGGGGCTGCTTGAGTGCTGCTGACACTGGGGAGCTACAGTTCATTGAGGGAACCATGGATGCAAAGATGTACTGTGACATACTGAAGCAGAGCATGATCCCCTCCTTTCAGAGATTGGGCCACAGGGCAGTATTCCAACATGAGAATGACCCCAAACACACCTCCAAGATGACCACTGCCTTGTTAAAGAAGCTGAGGATACAGGCCAAGCATGTCTTTAGACCTAAACCCTATTGAGCATCTGTGGGGCATCCTCAAATGGAAGGTGGAGGAATGCAAGGTCTCTAACATCCAGCAGCTCCATGAGGTCATCATGGAGGAGGGGATGAGGACTCCAGCGGCAACCTGTGAAGCTCTGGTGAACTCCATGCCCAAGAGGGTTAAGGCAGTGCTGGAAAATAATGGTAGCCACACAAAATATTGACACTTAGGGCCAAATTTGGACATTTTCACTTAGGGGTGTACTCACTTTTGTTGCCAGCAGTTTATAAATTAATGGCTATGTGTTGAGTTATTTTGAGGGGACAGCAAATTCACACTGTTATCCAAGCTGTACACTCACTACTTTACATTGTAGCAAAGTGTCAATTCTTCAGTGTTGTCACACGAAAAGATATAATAAAATATTTATAAAAATGTGAGGGGTGTACTCACTTTTGTGAGATACTGTATATATAACACTTCACTACAGGGCTGTCACACTTTGAATGACAACTGCACAGTCATGCAACACTGTACCCAAACTACATTTTTATCATTTTGTTCACACAACTAAAGCTTATTTTTGCTGAAATTTAATTACCATTGGGTTTTTTACTTTTTACTAAATAAATGAAAAAGGGAGGAAAATTGTGAAAAAAACACATAATTTCTTTGTTTCTATTATAAAATTTTGCAAATAAATAATGTTTCTTCATAAATTTAGGTCAAAGTTTATTCTGCTACATTTCTTTGGTGAAAATAACCCAAATCAGTGTATGTTATGGAGTCTGTGTAAAAGGTATACAGTCCACAAACTATGGTATATATCTGAAAAATTACAGCCTATCTCATTTCTTGATGCCCATAAATGCAAGGACAGTACAAATACCCCCCAAATGACCCCTTTTTGGAAATGAGGCAGGTATTTAGTAAGAGGCATGACATGTTTTTGACAAGTTGTCATTTTTTGTCATAATGTTTTAGAAAAATAAATTCAATTGTACATTCATGTGTATGTTAATGTTTTCAATAAACAAACAACTTTCTGAACTGCAAATCGTTATCACAAATAAATATACATGCATAAATAATGAATTACCTGAATATGAAACAATAAATCAATAAAAATAATTGATTCGTTATATCCGAAAACAAATTAATGTAACATAATGAAAAGAGTTGAGCGAACCCGAACTGTAAAGTTCGGGTTCGTACCAAACTTTGGGGTGTCCGGGACCCGGACCCGAACCCGGACATTTGAAAAAAAGTTCAGGTTCGGGTTCTGGGTTCGGGTATTTGATCACGCATGTTGAATAGCTGCAGGGCAGCCAATCAACAAGCGTTTCACTGGTTTGCCCTTAGAAGTCATCATAACTATGCCTACTAATGGCATGGCTGTGATTGGCCAGTGCATCATGTGACCCAGCCTCTTTATAAGCTGGAGTCACTTAGTGCTGCATGTCACATGCTCTCTGGCTAGTGTAGGGAGAGGATGCTGCCGGCGCTGTGAGGGACAGATTGCAGATATAATAACATCTCATCCTGCATTACAGAACGATCTGACTGGACTAGGTAGAGTCTACTGCTTAGAGGGACAGATTATTGTTCTAAAATCATCTTCTAGTTCTTTAGGGTCAGGTTTCTGCTGTTGCTGTAAGGGACAGATTATTGTTCTAAAATCATCTTCTAGTTCTTTAGGGTCAGGTTTCTGCTGTTGCTGTAAGGGACAGATTATTGTTCTAAAATCATTTTATTTCCTTTTGCAGCCCTCTAGCACTTTCCAGGACTTTTTTTACAGTCATTTTTGTGCCGAAAAGTTCGGGTCCCCATTGACTTCAATGGGGTTTGGGGTCAAGTTCGGTACCGAACCCAAACTTTTTCGCGAAGTTTGGTCGAACCCACTGAACCCGAACATCCAGGTGTTCGCTCACCTCTAATAATGAATATAACAGAACAAAATTCTGTATTTCACAAATGAAAATGAAATGAAACAACATTTTCAGTCGTGCACAAGTCTATGTTCTATACTCTGTAAACTGTGAGCCAACAAGATTGGCCATTGCTAGTCAGGAGACTACTTGGAAGAGCATTGGCATACAGTGTACAGTTCTGAATTCGGCCATTAGGAGACTGATTATTAAATACCAGTTGCAAAAAGCACTGTGATTTAACCACTTGCCGACTGCGCTGTAGGCAAATGACAGCTACAGTGTGGCCGGCCAGTTCTGGGAGGCTGTCATGTGAAGGCCTTCCTTGATCGTGCATGCCAAGCCAATCAGTGGCTCTTTACTGCATGATCAGCTGTGTACAATCACAGCTGATCACAATGTAAACAGAAGCCAGTTATCAGCACTCCTTTCCTCACCCTGACAGCATAAGGAGAGGAGAACCAATAACTGGCTTGTGTAATAGGGACATGTACGCTGATAATCAGGGCACTGATTATCAGTGTCCTGATTATCAGTGCAGTCCCAACAGTGCCCACCAGTGCTGTCAAAAAGTGCCCCCAGTGCTGCCAATCAGTGCCCACCAGTGCTGCCAATCAGTGCCCATCAGTGCCTCCCCATCAATTTTGAAATCCACATCCGTGATTATGTGCTGATTCCTGTACCTGCCCCTTTATGTGGAGACCTTCAGTTATTTACACATTAAGTTGATCGGGCCATCAGATACAGGTTTTTTTTGCACACAGAGTGCTAAATATAGCCAGTTGGAAAATGTAGGAGAGCTAGCTTTATACAATTTGTACATGTTTTTATAGTCTTTTATGATGATATGAAATTAACTTATGTATATTCTTTAGGGATGGGCTTTATGTTCAGGTCGAACGTGAGTTCAACTCGAACATTGGGTGTTCATTTGTTGGGGGAAACCTGAACATTATGGGGCTTTTGTGGCAACTTTGCATGCCCCATAATGTTTTCAAATGGCGGCGGAATGCCACCTGCTGATTGGCCAAAGCATGCATATGACCTGCATGCTTTGGCCAATCAGCGGGCGGCCTGATTTGAGAGCTTTGATTGGCTAAAGGCAGGGTGCCTTTAGCTAATCACTGCACAGCAGCCTCAATCCATGCCCCACACTATATGAAGCCGCTTGTACAGCGGCTCTATGTAGTCTGTTGGCGGCGGTGTTAGAGAGATAGCTTAGGTTGTGGAATACAGGCAGTTTAGCTAGCTATCTTTCTTAAATGCGTTAAAAAATAGAAAAAAAAACATACAAAAAATAGATAGCTAACTAGATTGAGTTAGAAATATAAAATCTATCTGTCAGTTAGTGCAGACAGGTTAGTGTAGAAAAAAAAAAATATATATATATATATTTATGTGTATGTGTATATATATATATATATATGTACAGCCTAGTATATACAGTATATGTGTATATATATATATATATATATATAGATATATATATATATACATATATGCACAGTGTACTATATATCAGTGTGCACTGTAAATACGGTATATAGTACACTTGATGTGGTGTATTAAAATATATACAGAAATGTGTGTATATATATATATATATATGTGCACACACACACAGCATATTGAGTGTGCACTATATATCTGTCCATATGGTATATAGTACACTTGGCGTAGTGTATTGAAATATATACAGTTTTTAACCCCTTAAACCCCAGAGCCCTTTTTTTACATTTGCTGTTTACAAGTTAAAATCAGGTTTTTTTTTTATAGAAAACTACTTAGAACCCCCAAACATTATATATTTTTTGCAAACACCCTAGAGAATAAAATGGCGATCATTGCAATACTTTTTGTCACACGGTATTTGCGTAGCGGTCTTTCAACCGCTTTTTTTTATTTTTAAAAATCACTTTTTTGAGTTAAAAAATAAGACAACAGTAAAGTTAGCCCAATTTTTTGTATATTGTATATTTGTATATTGTGAAAGAGGATGTTACGCCGAGTAAATAGATACCATAAATGTTATGGTTGTAAATTGCTCACACTCGCAGAATGGTGACAAACTCCGGTACTTAACCCCTTCCTTACCGGCGTATAGTAATAATACACCGGCAAGGTACACTCCCCATCCTGGGTGGACATCATAAGACGTCCTCCCGTTTTCACCTCTCTGCGGGCCCCCATGGGCCTGCATTGCAGCGATCGTTGATCGGCCATGTCCCTCGGGACTCCGGCCTTCCATGATCGGGGTAAAGAGCCAATAAAATTGGCTCTTTACCATGTGACAGGCTGTGTCCTATCACAGCCGGTCACTTCTGACCAGAACAAACAGCGGCGTGCATGCCGCTCGTGCGCACCCATGGGGAATCGCAGCACGGCAATTGGGGTTCGGGCTTGTCCCTGGGACAAAGCCCAACCCCGATCACGGTAAAGAGCCAATCATATTGGCTCTTTACCACGTGACCGGCTGTGTCCAATCACAGCCGGTCACAGAATGACAAGAATCCATGGTAACGAACCATTACCAGGTTCTCCTTTTCACACACCAATCGTGTGTGAGAAGGAGATATCGGTAACAGCTCATTACTGCTTACTATGTGCACCAATCACACTGATTGCCCCCCCCAATAAAGAGTACCTGTCACCTGCCCATCAGAGTACCTGTCACCTGTCCATCAAAGTACCTGAGTACCTGTCACCTGCCCATCAGAGTACCCGAGTACCTGTCACCTGCCCATCAGAGTACCCAAGTACCTGTCACCTGCCCATCAAAGTACCTGTCACCTGCCCATCAAAGTACCCGAGTACCTGTCACCTGCCCATCAGAGTACCCGAGTACTTGTCATCAGCCCATCAGCGTAACAAAGTACCTGTCACCAGATCATCAGTGTACCCAAGTACCTGTCATCAACCCATCTGAGTACCCAAGTACCTGTCACCAACCCATCTGAGTACCCGAGTACCTGTCACCAGCCCATCACAGTAACTGAGTACCTGTCATCAATCCATCTGAGTACCCGAGTACCTGTCACCAACCCAACTGAGTACCCGAGTACCTGTC
Organism: Glandirana rugosa; assembly: GCA_018402905.1. Taxonomy (NCBI): domain Eukaryota; kingdom Metazoa; phylum Chordata; class Amphibia; order Anura; family Ranidae; genus Glandirana; species Glandirana rugosa. The sequence continues at coordinate 7,028 of BLSH010375698.1, forward strand.
ACCAGCCCATCACAGTACCCGAGTACCTGTCATCAACCCATCTGAGTACCCGAGTACCTGCACCAGCCCATGAGAGTACCTGAGTACTTGTCACCAGCCAATCAGAGTACTCAAGTACCTGTCACCAGCCCATCAAAGTACCTGAGTACCTGTCACCAGCCCATCAGAGTACCGAGTACCTGTCACCAGCCCATCAGAGTACCCAAGTACTTGTCACCAACCCATCAGAGTACCCGATAACCTGTAACCAGCCCATCTGAGTACCCGAGTACCTGTCACCAACCCACCTGAGTACCCGAGTACCTGTCAGCAGCCCATGAGACTACCTGAGAACTTGTCACCAGCCCATCAGAGTACCCAAGTACCTGTCACCAACCCATCTAAGTACCCAAGTACCTGTCACCAGCCCATCACAGTACCCGAGTACCTGTCACCAGCCCATCAGAGTACCTGAGTACTTGTCACCAGCCCATCAGAGTACCCGAGTACCTGTCACCAGCCCATCAGAGTACCCGAGTACTTGCCACCAGCCCATCTGAGTACCCGAGTACCTGTCAGCAATCCATCAGAGTACCCAAGCACCTGTAACCAACCCATCAGAGTACCCGAGCACCTGTCCCCATTTTATCAGAGTACCCAAGTACCTGTTACCAACCCATCAGAGTACCTGAATACCAACCCTTCTGAGTACCCGAGTACCAGTCACCAGTCCATCAGAGTACCTGAGTACCTGTCACCAGTCCATCTGAGTACCTTAGTACCTGTCACTAGCCCATCTGAGTACCTTAGTACCTGTCACGTCACTAGCCCATCTGAGTACCCTAGTACCTGTCACTAGCCCATCTGAGTATCCAAGTACCTGTCACTAGCCCATCTGAGTACCCGAGTACCTGTCACCAGCCCATCTGAGCACCAAACACCTGTCACCAGAACATCAGAGTACCCAAGTGCCTGTTGCCAACCCATCACAGTACCCGAGTATCTGTCACCAGCCCATCAGAGTACCCGAGTACCTGTCACCAGCCCATCAGAGTACCCGAGCACATGTCACCAACCCATCAGAGTATCTGAGTACCTGTCACCAGCTCATCAGAGTACCCGAGTACCGGTCACCAGTTCATCTGAGTACCTGTCACTAGCCCATCTGAGTACCCTAGTACCTGTCTCTAGCCCATCTGAGTACCTGAATACCTGTCACTAGCCCATCTGAGTACCCTAGTACCTGTCACAAGCCCATCTGAGTACCTGAGTGCCTGTCACTAGCCCATCTGAGTACCAAAGTACCTGTCACCAGCCCATCTGAGTACCCAAGTACCTGTCACCAGCCCATCTGAGTACTCAAGTACCTGTCACCAGCCCATCAGAGTACCCGAGTACCTATCTGCAGCCCATAAGAGTACCCGAGTATGTATCTGCAGCCCATGCCTCATAAAATATACATTGGGGTGTTTGCTTTCCAAAATTGGGTAATTTTGTGGGTAATTCCACTGTCCTGGTGCTCCAGGACCTTCAAAAGTGTGGTAGGTAGGAATGAAATTTGATGTATAATGTATGCTCCTAGAACGCCTGAAAGTACTACTTCAATGCTGGACCTCACTATGTTGTAAAAGTCTCACACGTGGTAATGCCATAATCGGGACGAGTAGCAGAATATATTTTGGGGGGTTATTTTTGCAATGTACATGCTATGTGTTAGAAATATCATATAAATTGACAACTTTGTGTAAAAAAAAATTTATTTTCATTTTCTTTCCACGTTTTCCGAAGACTTGTGGAAAAAAATAAACCATACAAAAGACTCATAATGCCTCATGGAATATACGTTGGGGTGTTTGCTTTTCAAAATGGGGTCATTTTGTGGGTAATTCCACTGTCCTGGTGCTCCAGGACCTTCAAAACTGTAATAGGTCATTAGGATATTTTATGTGTAATTTATGCTCCTAGAACGCATGATGGTGCTCCCTGCATGTTGGACCTCTCTATGTGGCCAGGCTGTGTAAAAGTCTCACACATGTGGTATCGCCATACTCGGGACGAACAACAGAATATATTTTGGGGTGTAATTTTTGCTATGTACATGCTATGTGTTAGAAATATCTTATAAATTGACCACTTTGTGTAAAAATAAAAGAGTTTTTATCGTCTTTCTGCGTTTTTCAAAGACTTAACCTTACAAAAGACTTATAATGCCTCATAGAATATATGTTGGGGTGTTTGCTTTCCAAAATTGGGTCATTTTGTGGACAATTCCATTGTCCTGGTGCTCCAGAGCATTCAAAAGTGTAATAGGTGGTTGAGAAATGAGATGTGTAATTTATGCTCGTAGAACGCCTAAAGGTGTTACTTCAATGTTGGGCCTCTGTATGTGGCCAGGCTGTGTAAAAGTCTCACACATGTGGTATCGTCATACTCAGGAGGAGTAGCAGAATGTGTTTTGGGGTGTAATTTTTGCTATGTATATGCTATGTGTTGGAAATATCTTATAAATGGACAGCTTTCTGTAAAAAAAATGCGTTTTCATTTTTTTTCCACATTTTCTAAAAACTTCTGGAAAAAAATGACATGTTCAAAAGACTCATTATGCCTCATAGATTATACATTGGGATGTTTGCTTTCCAAAATGGGGGCATTTTGTGGGAAATTCTATTGTCCTGTTGCTCCAGGGCCTTCAAAATTGTAATAGGTGGTTGAGAAATGAGATGTGTAATTTATGCTCGTAGAACGCCTAAAGATACTACTTCAATGTTGGGCCTGTGTATGTGGACAGGCTGTGTAAAAGTCTCACAAATGTGGTATCGCCATACTCAGGAGGAGTAGCAGAATGTATTTTGGGGTGTCATTTTTGCTATGTACATACTATGTGTTGGAAATATCTTATAAATGGTCAACGTTGTGGTTAAAAAAAATTCATTTTCTTTTTTTTCCAACATTTACTCAGGAGGAGTAGCAGAATGTATTTTGGGGTGTCATAGCAAGTACGCATATGCTGTGTGTGAGAAATAACTTGTTGTTTAACAATTTTGTGTAAAAAAAAAAATCTTCATTTTGCAAAGAATTGTGGGAAAAAAATACAACTTCAAAAAACTCCCCATGCCCCTTACTAAATACCTTGGAATGTCTACTTTCCAAAAAGGGGTCATTTGGGGGGTATTTGTACTTTCCTGGCTTGTTACGGTCTCAAGAAATGAGATAGGTGGTCAGTACATCAGGTGTGATCAATTTTCAATAATTTGCACCATAGCTTGTAGACTCTATAACCTTCACAGAGAATAAATAATATCCCCTAATTTGGGTTATTTTTACCAAAGATATGTAGCATGACAAATTATGGCTCAAATTTATGAAGAAAAATGACTTTTTTGCAAAATTTTTTAATACAAACTAAAAATAAGTGTTTTTTTTTCAAAAATTTCGCTACTTTTTCACTTATATTGAAAAAAATAAAAAAAAACAGCAGTGATTATATACCACCAAAAGAAAGCTCTATTTGTGAGAAAAAAATTATAAAAATGTTGTTTGGGTACAGTGTAGCATGACTGAGTAATTGTCATTTAAACTGTGAGAGCGCTGAAAGCTGAAAATTGGTCTGGGAAGGAAGGGGGTGTAAGTGTCCTGTATGGAAGTGGTTAAAAATCTCCATAGGTGACAATTTAACATTTTTTAACAGTTACCAGGTTAGAGGTGTAGAGGAGGTCTTTTGCTAGAATTATTGCTCACACTCTGGCGATCGCGGCGATACCTCACATGTGTGGTTTGAACACCGTTTTCATATGCGGGCGCGACTTACGTACGCGTTTTCTTTGCTGCACGAGCTTGCAGGGATGGTGGCGTTTTAAGCATTTTTTTAACATTTTTTTTTGTTTATTTTATTGCATTTTTGTCTTTTAACGCTGTTTCTTTAAAAAAAAATCTGATCACTTTTATTGCTATCACAAGGAATATAAACATCCCTTATGATAGTAATATATGGTGACAGGTACTCTTTATGGACATTAGCCGCCAAGTAAACCAGAAGTGACGTAACGTTGCTTCCGGAAATGTACAAAGGAGTCCCAATTTAAGTCGATTCCGGTTTCCACAGGGACTCCACACAGCCGGCAGACGCGCCGGATCGGATGCCGGAGAAGAGTGGTGGATGGTGGCGGATGTCCCCTCCCGCTGCCTGGGATAACGACCGAGCGGCTCCCAAGCCGTTTTGGCTGTTATCGACGGATAACCGGCCGCCTGCTCTAAAAAAGGGTAATACTAGGGTATAGCCTGTAGCTGCACACTATACCCTGATACTTCCACTTAAAGCAGCCACCGTTTATAAACAGTGATTTGCGTGAAGTGGTTACTCTAATTTACAACAGCAGGGCTCGTTCCTGCCCCCAACAAAAGTAGCTGCAAGGGGTTGCAGTGTTCTGGCACTGACAACACCCAAGGCCCAATTTTTCACCACCTGTTTGACTGGGGCATGTCATCACAATTTGTGTTCTTCAGCTCACAGAGATGTGCCCTTTTACACACAGACCAACAAACAGACTAAGGACACCCCCCAGGCACAATATTTATGGAAGGAAATTTAAGGAATTTTTCTTTTTTTTTTCACTTTAAGCATTATTAAAATCACTGCTCCTGAAAAAGTGATCGATTTAAATACTTTTTTTTTCATTGATACATGGCCCCTAGGGCAGGACCCGGATCCCCATACACTTTTTAGGGTAATAACATTGCATATAAGCCTTTAAAATGAGCCCTTTTGATTTTTCATGTTCGGGTCCCATAAACTTTAATGATGTTCGAATGTTCCCCCTGAACTTTTTGTCTGTTCGCGTGTTCTGGTGCGATCCGAACCGGGCGGTGTCCGGCCCATCCCTAATATTTTTATATGTTTCACGTTTTCTTCATTTGGGGTTATCTATCACAACCTTTAAAATCCTTTACTTTTCTCTTTTTTCTTTGTCTGAATCTTGAAATGGATGCGGGCCATATTAATCAAGACACATCTTTATGTATTAATTTTTGCTCCTCATTAGTGTCACCTATCAGTGCTGCCTACCAGTTCCCATCATTGCCACCTACCAGTGCCTATTAGTGCTGCCTATCAGTGTCTATCAGTACCTCCTATCAGTGCCCATCAGTGCCGCATGTCACTGCTTATCAGTGTCACCTCATCAGTGCCTATCAGTGCCCTTTTGTGCAGCCTATCAGTGCCCATCAGTGCAGCTTCATTAGCGCACATCAGTGACAGAGAAAAAAATACCTGTTTGCAAAATTTTATGACAAACTATGAAAAAATGTGGGTTTTTTTTCAAAAATGTTTGGTCTTTTTTGTTTATTTAGCAAAAAATAAAAAAAAACCTTGTGGTGATTAAATAGCACCAAAAGAAAGTTTTATTTGTTTGAAAAAAGTGTGACAGCACAGAAAGCTGAAAATAGGCCTGGGCAGGAAGTGGGTAAAAGTGCCTAGTAGGCAAATGGTTAAAAGGATGGTGCACACAGAAACTTACTGGATTAACTGAAGCTATCCATACACTAGAATCTATAAACAAAGCTCAACCTTACCCAGATAGGGCTAAACAGCTGCAAGACCTACGCCATAAACTCTCCCAACTGTTCATCTCCCAACACGATCTCCTTCTAAAATGCCTCAAGTTGAGCTACTACGTAGCAGGAAATAAAATAGGCTCACTTCTTGCAAGGCAAATTAAAAAGAAAGCTGAAAAAAATGTATTGCATACCCCCTAGACTCAAATAATGACCGAATTACAAACCCTCCCCATATCGCTAACAAATTTGCAGAATTTTTTTCCGCCCTTTGTAACATAGAATCTGAAAACCCATCACAGGCCCCCATAGATGAGCAAATCCAATGATTTCTTGAGTCTTTAAACCTCCCCAAAGTAACTCAATCCCACCTGAATTGCCTTTCCACCCCGCTCTCAGCCTCCGAGATCCGAAAAGCCATTCACAAACTACCGATACACAAATCTCCGGGACCAGAAGGGTTTGGGAAGGAATACTACAAAACCTTTAGTGAACTCCTGACCCCACACATACAACAACTTTATGACCAAGCAGCTATGAATGCTACCTTCTCCACTAAATATCTTGAAGCCCTAATAATAACCATTTCCAAACCAGACAAATCACCCACCTCTCCCGCCAACTACAGACCAATTTCATTGCTAAACTCCGATATTAAAATTTATGCCAAACTAATTGCCTCCAGACTAAAAAATATACTTCCACTAGTTGAATAAGGGTTGGTTCTTTCCTACAGAGGAGAACTTTCCCTTCTCGCCCTGTGAGGAGTAGGGGTGCCCGGGGAAGTCTGATCTGCAGTGAGTTCCCTTTAGGGGCGGATCGGAACAATCCGGATACTCGTACCCATCAATGTTCCTTGAGCTGTTCTGCTTGGGGGAACCAGGAGGGTTATAAAAATTTTCATAACAATAATAGGGTATTCCTAACTATAGATACTTGGTTGTACTCATGTTCTGGTTAAATTGGCAAGTGAGCTAGTGACTGCGCTTACAATGGTCTTGATTTAACTTAGAGTGTCGGATATGCTATTATGCTGTATTCTTAAAAATGTTTATATTGTATGTGAACCATCATTTTTTTCAATAAAAACTATTGAAAGTAAAATATACTTCCACATCTGATCCACCCAGACCAGGTGGGTTTTGTAAAAGGCCGCCAAACTTAAGACGGCACAAAATGCATTCTAAATCTATTACAATGGACTGAACAGATTAAAATGCCTTTTCTGCTCTTCTCTTTAGATGCAGAGAAGGCGTTTGACCAAGTACATTGACGTTACTTAAACGCAGTACTGAACATTTTTGGCCTTACTGGCTACATAAACGGGGCACTCTACTCTAACCCGTTGGCTAGAGTTTTAACCTCAGATATTCTTTATAACCCTTTTACTATAACTAGAGTTGAGCGAACCCGGACTTCAAAGTTTGGGCCCGTACCAGACTTTAGGGTGTCCGTGCCCTGAACCCAATCCTGGACATTTCAAAAAAAGTCCAGGATCGGGTTTGGTATTCGGGTATTTTCTGGCGCCTGTTGAATAGCTGCAGTGCAGCCAATCAACAAGCGTTTCACTCGTTTGCCCTTAGAAGCCATCACAGCCATGCCTACTAATGGCATGGCTGTGATTGGCCAGTGCATCATGTGACCCAAACTATTTTTGGCGCCTGTTGAATAGCTGCAGGGCAGCCAATCAACAAGTGTTTCACTCGTTTGCCCTTAGAAGCCATCACAGCCATGCCTACTAATGGGTGTGATTGCCTAGTGCATCATGTGACCCAGCCTCTATATGAGCTGGAGTCACTTAGTGCCGCGTGTCACATTGTCTTGTACTGGAGTAGGGAGGGAACGCTGCCGCCGCTGTGAGGGAGAGATTAGCATTCTAATATCATCTCATCCTGCATTACAGACAGGTTCCTGGCGGTGCTGTGAGGGAAAGATTAGCGTTTTAAAACTACCTGATACTGGAGTAGGTACAGGTTCCTGGTGCTCTGATGGAAAGATTAGCATTCTAATATGATCTCATCCTGCATTAGAGACAGGTTCCTGGCAGTGCTGTGAGAGAAAGAATAGCATTCTAAAATCATGTGATACTGCATTAGGGACAGTTTCCAGGTGCTGTGAGGGAAACATTAGCGTTCAAATATCATCTGATACTGCGTTAGGTACAGGTTCATGGCGCTGTGAGGGAAAGATTAGCATTCTAATATCATCTGATACTGTAGTAGGTACAGGTTCCTGGCGCTGTGAGGGAAAGATTAGCGTTCTAATATCATCTGATACTGCATTAGGGACATGTTCCTGTCAGTGCTGTGAGGGACAGATTATCGTTCTAAAATCATCTCATAGTGGAGTAGCGAGAGGTTCCTGTGAATGCTGTGAGGGATATATTATCGTTCTAAAATCATCTCATAGTGGAGTAGGAAGAGGTTCTTGTCGGTGCTGTGAGGGACATATTAGCGTTCTAAAATCATCTCATAGTGGAGTAGGGAGAGGTTCCTGTCGGTGCTGTGAGAACAGATTATCATTCTAAAATCATCTTATACTACAGTAGGAACAGGTTCCTGTCAGTGCTGTGAGGGACAGATTATCGTACTAAAGTCATCTGATAGTGGAGTAGGAAGAGGTTCCTGTTGGTGCTGTGAGGGACAGATTATCGTTCTAAAATCATCTCATAGTGGAGTAGGGAGAGGTTCCTGTTGGTACTGTGAGGGACATATTATCGTTCCAAAATCATCTCATAGTGGAGTAGGAATAGGTTCCTGTTGGTGCTGTGAGGGACAGATTATCGTTCTAAAATCATCTCATACTGCAGTAGGGACAGGTTCCTGTCGGTGCTGTGAGGGACAGATTATCGTTCTAAAATTATCTCATAGTGGAGTAGGGAGAGGTTCCTGTCAGTGCTGTGAGGAGCAGATTATCGTTCTAAAATCATCTCATACTGCAGTAGGGACAGGTTCCTGTCGGTGCTGTGAGGGACAGATTATCGTTCTAAAATCATCCCATAGTGGAGTAGGGAGAGGTTCCTGTTGGTGCTGTGAAAGACAGATTATCATTCTAAAATCATCTCATACTGCAGTAGGGACAGCTTCCTGTAGGTGCTGTAAGGGACAGATTATAGTTCTAAAATCATCTTATAATGGAGTAGGGAGAGGTTCCTGCTGGTGCCGTGAGGGACAGATTATCGTTCTAAAATCATCTCATAGTGGAGTAGGGAGAGGTTCCTGTCGGTGTTGTGAGGGACATATTATCAATCTAAAATCATTTCATACTGCAGTAGGGACAGGTTCCTGTCGGTGCTGTGAGGGACACATTATTGTTCTAAAATCATCTCATAGTGGAGTAGGTAGAGGTTCCTGTCAGTGCTGTGAGGAACATATTATCGTTCTAAAATCATCTAATAGTGGAATAGGGAGAGGTTCCTGTCGGTGCTGTGAGGGACAGATTATCATTCTAAAATCATCTCATAGTGGAATAGGGAGAAGTTCCTGTCGGTGCTGCGAGGGATAGATTATTGTTCTAAAATCATCTCATACTGCAGTAGAACCAGGTTCCTGTCGGTGCTGTGAGGGACAGATTATCATTCTAAAATCATCTCATAGTGGAGTAGGGAGAGGTTCCTGTTGGTGCTGTGAGGGACAGATTATCGTTCTAAAATCATCTTACAGTGGAGTAGGAAGAGGTTCCTGTTGGTGCTGTGAGGGACATATTATCATTCTAAAATCATCTCATAGTGGAGTAGGAAGAGGTTCCTGTCGGTGCTGTGAGGGACATATTATCGTTCTAAAATCATCTAATAGTGGAGTAGGGAGTGGTTCCTGTCGGTGCTGTGAGGGACATATTATCGTTCTAAAATCAACTCATTGTGAAGTAGAGAGAGGTTCCTGTCGGTGCTGTGAGGGACAGATTATCGCTCTAAAATCATCTCATAGTGGAATAGGGAGAGGTTCCTGTCGGTGATGTGAGGGACAGATTATTGTTCTAAAATTATCTCATAGTGGAGTAGTGAGAGGTTCCTGTCAGTGTTGTGAGGGATATATTATCGTTCTAAAATCATCTCATAGTGGAGTAGTGAGAGGTTCCTGTCGGTGTTGTGAGGGACAGATTATCGTTCTAAAATCATCTCATACTGCAGTAGGGAGAGCATCCTGTCGGTGCTGTAAAGGGACATATTATCATTCTAAAATCACCTCATAGTGGAATAGGGAGAGGTTCCTGTCATTGCTATGAGGGACAGATTATTGTTCTAAAATCATCTCATACTGGGGTAGGGAGAGGTTCCTGTCGGTGCTATGAGGGACAGATTATCGTTCTAAAATCATCTCATAGTGGAATAGGGAGAAGTTCCTGTCGGTGCTGCGAGGGACAGATTATCGTTCTGAAATCATCTCATACTGCAGTAGTGACAATTTCTTGTCGGTGCTGTGAGGGACAGATTATCGTTCTAAAATCATCTCATAGCGGAGAGGTTCTGTCACGAACCTGGTGGTGGAGTCTGTCTTGTGCAGGGAACAAACGCTCTTGCGCACCCGATTCAAGGACCCCTGGTAGAGTAGACAGAGGGCCAAGAGTGTGGGTTGGCACGAGGGCTGGATGGTCACTGATGATGTAGTGAGGTTCCAGAAGACGTGCAGATAGAAGAGTGGTCGTGCAGGCTGGGTCGGCAACGGGCAGGCAGGAAGGTACAAAGGGATCAGGCAGGCGGGTAGTCAGGTCCAAGCAAAGGTTCGTTCAACGGGCAGGTAGCAGAGGTACAGAGGAGTAGACAATCGGATGGTCGTGGATAGCCAGGGTCAGTGCAGGGAGCAAACAGCAGGTCAGGGCAAACCGGGTCAAACAGGAAGCAAATAAACACAGGAACAGATGGAGGGAGCTGAGGCTCACAGGTCACGGACGCTGTAGAATGAGCAGCACCCATTGCAGGAACTTCCAGGCTTAAATAGTGCCCTTTGGCGCCATTTTCGGTGCGGGTGCGCGCAGGCGCATGCGCGCAGGAGCGCGCGAACACGCACAGACGTGCGCACCACCGCGAAAACAGCCAGTTTAGCTGGCACACAGTCCTTTTTCCTAACATTGCCCCCCCAAGGGCAGCCTCCGGATGCCTTACCGGGTGTCATCCCCCTGTCGATTTATCCTGAGGGCTCGGATCAGTCCAGGGGCATGGATGTTCCTTTCAGGTTCCCAAGAGTTCTCCTCTGGGCCGAACCCCTTCCATTTGATCAGGTATTGGGCTTCTCCAGCTCTCCGGCGACAGTTTAAACTTGCTTCTACTACAAACTCCTCCTCTCCGTTGACTAGTATGGGACCCGGTGGCCCTACTTTTCGAGCCAAGAAGGAATCGAGGACCATGGGTTTTAGTAGAGATACATAAAAAACCTGGTGGATCTTCAGGGATGGTGGGAGATCAAGTTCGAATGCCACCCGGTTAATCTGTCTTTTCACAGGAAAAGGCCCCAGGAATTCGAGGGGCATGCAAGCTTCAGGTTGACAGCCAAACATGGTTACCGGGTTGAAGCTCCATTTCCCCCCGTCTCCTCTTGTCATAGGCCTCTTTGCTAGTCTCCCGGGATTTGGATAATGTCTCCTGAAGGAGTCGACAATAGGAGTGGAGGAAGTTGGTGACATCCTGTGCTGCTGGGACGGTACACTCCGGATTTAAGTCGGGCAGGAATGTGGGGTGGTAGCCATAATTGGCCCAAAATGGGGACTGCTGGGTGGCCGAATGGATAGTATTATTGTAGGCAAATTCGGCCACTGGCAGCAGTGCGACCCAATCATCCTGAGAGAAGGACCAGAAGCACCGTAAGTATTGTTCCAGCGTCTGATTTGTCCTTTCCGTCTGCCCGTTTGTATGTGGGTGGTAGGCAGAAGAGAATGCAAGTTTGATTTCTAGCCCGGCACACAGGGCTCTCCAGAATTTAGAGGTGAACTGGACCCCCCGATCAGACACAATGTTGCTGGGTACTCCATGAAGACAGACGACTTCCTTTATGAACGTACTGGCCGTTTTGGCCGCTGAGGGGGTCCCCTTCATAGGGATGAAATGTGCCCTCTTTGTCATTCGATCCACTATGACAAAGATGGCAGTAAAACCTTCCGACGGGGGGAGTTCCACAGTAACATCTATCGCCAGTTGCGACCACGGGCGTTCAGGTATGGGAAGGGGGTTCAACAGACCCCAGGCTTTAGCTCTGTCCGTTTTGTTTCTGGCACAGACAGGACAGGCCCCAACATACTTCCTACAGTCCTTCAAAATGTTGGGCCACCAGAATGACCGTGAGATGAGCTCAGCGGTCTTTTGTGCACCAAAATGTCCGGCCAGTTTATGGTCGTGGCAATGACCCAAGACTTTAAGACGCAGACTTGCCGGGATGAACATTCTCCGCCCAAACCACCATAGCCCATCATTTATGGTCAATCGGGTGTCTCTGTCGGTAGCGGAACCGTCCAAAACCCGACAAAGTTGGGAGAGAAAGTCCTCGTCTGTCAGCAGGAAATTCCATGCAGGAAGTATAGTATCTGGTGGGGCAGTATTGCCTGGCTCTGCGAACATCCGGGAGAGAGCGTCAGGCTTGCTATTCTTAGATCCGGGACGATATGTAAGATGAAAATGAAACCTGGAAAAGAACAGTGCCCAACGGGCTTGCCTAGGTCTTAGTCTCTTTGCTGTTCGGAGATACTCCAGGTTTTTGTGGTCGGTGAATATAAGAATAGGATAAGAAGCCCCTTCCAGCAGATAATGCCACTCTTCTAAAGCTGACTTAATGGCCAGTAGCTCCCTGCCTCCCACGTCATAATTCCGCTCTGGTGCGGTTAGCTTCCTGGAAAAGAATGTCACTGGATGGAGCAGGGCCTTGACACCCTGGCGCTGGGACAGGATAGCCCCCACTGCAGTTTCCGATGCGTCCACCTCAAGGACGTAAGGTAACGCTGGGTCCGGGTGCTTCAGAATGGGGGCGGACGTGAAAAGGGACTTGAGTCTCTGAAAAGCGGCTTGAGCCTCAGGGGACCACTGGTACCGGGTATTCTGCTTCGTTAGGCGTGTGATGGGCTCCACAATGGCGGAAAATCCTTTAATACATTTTCTATAGAAATTTGCGAAGCCCACAAATCTCTGTACCCCTTTTCAGTCAATAGGTGCTGGCCATTCCAAGATTGTGGAAACTTTTTGAGGATCCATATGGATGCCAGTTGTGGAGATGATCAGCCCCAGGAAATGCATACTGGGCTGTTCAAAAGAACACTTTTCTACTTTGGTGTATACGCCATGCTGCCGTAGACGCCCAAGAACCTTAGTGACGTGCCTGCAGTGTTCCTCCAAGGAAGAGGAGAAGACCAGGATGTCATCTAAGTATATGATGATGAAGAGGTCCAGGAAATCTCGAAACATGTCGTTGACAAAGTGTTGGAAGGTTGAGGGGGCATTACATAGGCCGAAGGGCATCACCAAGTATTCGTAATGCCCAAACCAAGTGCGGAATGCGGTCTTCCACTCGTCTCCTTCCCTGATCCGAATAAGATTGTATGCCCCCCGCAAGTCGAGCTTTGTAAAGACGGTTGCTGACCCCAGCCGTTGAAAAAGTTCCGGAACCAAAGGTAGCGGGTACCGGTTTTTGATGGTTACCCGGTTGAGCTCCCTATAGTCTATGCACGGCCGGAGTGAGTGATCTTTCTTCTCTACAAAGAAGATGCCGGCTCCGGCCGAGGATGTAGATGGTCTGATGAATCCCTTCTTGGTGTTTTCCTCCAAGTAGGATTTAAGGGCCGCCAATTCAGGTTCAGAAAGAGGGTAGATCCTCCCAAAAGGTAACTCTGCCCCGGGCAGCAGTTAAATGGGGCAATCGTAGGGCCTGTGTGGCGGAATTTTGTCTGCCCCCTTCTTACTAAAAATGTCTAGGACTGCATGGTAGGCCGGTGGAAGGAGAGCCTGAACATCCGGTTTGGTGTCGGCCTCCAGGCTGAGAAGTGCTGGGACAGTCCCATCTCTAGGGTTCAGGCAATGCTGACGGCAATAATATTATTGGAACTGGACGGTTCCAGTGGTCCAGTCTATGCTGGGGTTGTGGGCCTGGAACCAGGGCAATCCCAGGATGATGGGGCAGAGCAGAGAGGCAATGGCATCCAGCCGCAGATGTTCCCGGTGACCATCCAGAGTACAGGAAAGCAGAGGGACCGTCTCATGTGTGACGGTTCCGGATTTGATGTGTGATCCGTCGACCAGGCAGATCACCAATTTGTGAGCCTTGGGTTGCAGGGGAATGTGGTGCTGTGCAGCAAAATCCAAATCAACGAAACAGCTGCACGCGCTGGAATCAAGGATTGCCGGCACCGTGATAATCCCTCTGAGAAGCTGCAGAGACAAGAAAATGGTGAGATGGGCACAGGAGTTAATCGGTTCATCAGATACAGTGGACAAGCACTTACCGTGCTTCGCAGGGCATGTCCGGACCATGTGACCAGGCTCTCCACAGTAAAGACAAAGATTTAACTGGAACCGGCGTTGTCTTTCCTCAATGTTAAGGGATGGTCGAAGCAGCCCAATCTGCATGGGCTCAGAGGAGTCCAGAGGAGAGGAGGAGGAGGTCGTTGGCCGGAAAGCCGGCGGAGTCGGGTAACTGGGCACCCGAGGGAGCATCCAGGTGGGACGCAGTTGTCCGGAGGACCTCTTGGCACGGCGCTCCCTGACGCACCGGTCTATGGAGATGGCTAAGGTGACCAGCTCCTCCAAGGTCTTAGGGATCCCCACTCGGGCCAACTCATCTTTCACGGGATCCGACAGTCCCATGCGAAATTGGAACATGAGTGCCACACTGCCACAGGCTGTGTCCGAACTCAAGCGCCGAAATTCGGCGGCATAGTCCTCCACAGGGCGGCGGCCCTGCTGGAGGTTGTACAGGGTGGCTTCCGCGGTGGCGGCAAGATGGGGATCATCGTATAGCTGCGCCATGGCCAGGAAAAAGGCTGCAGTGGAAGCAACTTCGGGGGCATTCTGCTCCCACAGTCTGAGGGCCCAGGCTTGGTGTTCACCATGCAATAGGGAGATCACAAATCCGACCTTGGTGCTCTCCAAAGAAAATGTCCGCTGCTGGAGACCCAGATATAGGTCGCAGGCACTCCGGAAGACCCAAAACTTTTGCCAGTCCCCGGAGAACTTGTCCGGCAGCGGGACCTTGGGCTCCGAGGGCAAGGCCACTATGGTACGGGCAGCTGCAGAACCAGTGGTTGGGGCGGCAGACAGTTCCTGCACTCGCTCTTCCAGCCGGGTATATGCCTCTTGGAGATTCTTGACGGCTTGGGTGAGGTCAGCCAGATGGGCACACAAGTCATCCATAGCGGAGCGTGTTCCCTGCGCAGACTCAGTCATGGCTGCTCGTATCTGTCACAAACCTGGTGGTGGAGTCTGTCTTGTGCAGGGAACAACCACTCTTGCGCACCTGATTCAAGGACCCCTGGTAGAGTAGACAGAGGGCCAAGAGTGCGGGATGGCACGAGGGCTGGATGGTCACTGATGATGTAGTGAGGTTGCAGAAGATGTGCAGATAGAAGAGTGGTCGTGCAGGCTGGGTCGGCAACGGGCAGGCAGGAAGGTACAAAGGGATCAGGCAGGCGGGTAGTCAGGTCCAAGTAAAGGTTCGTTCAATGGGCGGGCAGCAGAGGTACAGAGGAGTAGACAATCGGATGGTCGTGGATAGCCGGGGTCGGTGCAGGGAGCAAACAGCAGGTCAGGGCAAGCCGGGTCAAACAGGAAGCAAATAAACACAGGAACAGATGGAGGGAGCTGAGGCTCACAGGTCACGGACCCTGTAGAACGAGCAGCACCCATTGCAGAAACTTTCAGGCTTAAATAGCGCCCTTTGGCGCCATTTTCGGCGCGCGCGAACGCGCACAGGCGTAAGCACCACCGCGAAAACCGCCAGTTTAGCTGGCACACAGTCCTTTTTCCTAACAGGTTCCTGTAGGTGCTGTGAGGGACAGATTATCGTTCTAAAATCATTTCACAGTGGAGTAGGAAGAGGTTCCTGTTGGTGCTGTGAGGGACATATTATCATTCTAAAATCACCTTATAGTGGAGTAGGAAGAGCTTCTTGTTGGTATTGTGAGGGACAGATTATCGTTCTAAAATCATCTCATACTGCAGTAGGGACAGGTTCCTGTTGGTGCTGTGAGTGACAGATTATCCTTCTAAAATCGTCTCATACTGCAGTAGGGACAGGTTCCTGTGGGTACTCTGAGGGACAGATTATCGTTCTAAAATCATCTCATACTGCAGTAGGGAGAGGATCCTGTTGGTGCTACAAAGGGACATATTATCGTTCTAAAACCATCTCATAGTGGAATAGGGAGAGGTTCCTGTCATTGCTGTGAGGGACAGATTATTGTTCTAAAATCATCTCATACTGGGGTAGGGAGAGGTTCCTGTCGGTGCTGTGAGGGACAGATTATCATTCTAAAATCATCTCATAGTGGAGTAGGGAGAGGTTCCTGTTGGTTATGTGAGTGACAGATTATCATTCTAAAATCATCTCATAGTTGAGTAGGGACAGGTTCCGGTCGGTGCTGTGAGGTACATATTATCGTTCTAAAATCATCTCATAGTGGAGTAGGGAGAGGTTCCCGTCGCTGCAGTGATGGACAGTTTATCGTTCTAAAATCATCTCATACTGCAGTAGGGACAGGTTCCTGTCGGTGCTGTGAGGGACAGATTATCGTTTTAAAATCATCTCAAAATGAAGTAGGCAGAGGTTCCTGTCGGTGCTCTGAGTGACATATTATCGTTCTAAAATAATCTCATAGTGGAGTAGGGAGAGATTCCTGTCGGTGCTATGAGGGACAGATTATCGTTCTAAAATCATCTCATACTGCAGTAGGGTACAGGTTCCTGTCGGTGCTGTGAGGGACATATTATCGTTCTAAAATCATCTCATAGTGGAGTAGGGAAAGGTTCCTGTCGGTGCTGTGAGGGACATATTATCGTTCTAAAATCATCTGATAGATGAATAGGGAGAGGTTCCTGTCGGTGCTGTGAGTGACAGATTATCATTCTAAAATCATCTCATAGTGGAGTAGGGAGAGGTTCCTGTCGGTGCTGTGAGGGACAGATTATAGTTCTAAAATAATCTCATATTGGAATAGGGAGAGGTTCCTGTCGGTGCTGTGAGGGACATATTATCGTTCTAAAATCATCTCATAGTGGAGTAGGGAGAGGTTCCTGTCGGTGCTGTTAGGGACAGATTATTGTTCTAAAATCATCTCATACTGGTGTAGGGAAAGGTTCCTGTCAGTGCTGTGAAGGACAGATTATCATTCTAAAATCATCTCATAGTGGAGTAGGGAGAGGTTCCTGTCGGTGCTGTGAGGGACATATTATCATTCTAAAATCATCTCATACTGGAGTAGGGAGAGGTTCCTGTTGGTGCTGTGAGGGACAGATTCCCTTTACTCAAATAATCTCATACTGCAGGAAGAACAGGTTGCTGTCGGTGCTGTGAGGGACAGATTATTGTTCTAAAATCATCTCATTGTTGAGTAGGGAGAGGTTCCTGTCGATACTGTGTGGTACAGATTATCGTTCTAAAATCATCTCATAGTGGAGTAGGGAGAGGTTCCTGTCGGTGCTGTGAGGGACATATTATCGTTCTAAAATCATCTCATAGTGGAATATTTAGAGGTTCCTGTTGGTGCTGTGAGGGACAGATTATCGTTCTAAAATCATCTCATACTGGAGTAGGGACAGGTTCCTGTCAGTGCTGTGAGGGACAGGTTATCGCTCTAAAATCATATCATACTGCAGTAGGGACAGGTTCCGGTCGGTGCTGTGAGGGACAGATTATCGTTCTAAAATCATCTCAAAATGGAGTGAGGAGAGGTTCCTGTCGGTGCTGTGAGGGGTAGATTATTGTTCTAAAATCAGCTCATACTGGAGTAGGGAGAAGTTCCTGTCGGTGCTGTGAGGGACATATTATTGTTCTAAAATCATCTAATACTGGTGTAGGGAGAGGTTCCTGCTGCTGGTGTGAAAGGTGCATTTCTTGCACAAAAATAAAAAGTGTGTCTACATTGCTGTTTTTTAAAAAGAATTATAATTTATTATTTTTTTTTTTAGTATTAATAAAAAATGCTAAATAGTACATTTGCATTCAGAATGAGGAGAGCGTCAAATAAGGGATGTGGTCGTGGTACTGCTGGTGTTGGTGGTGTTTGTAGAGTTCCTGTTGCATGGAGAGGACGTGGTCAATTTGTGCCAGCTACACGCACAAGTGAAAACCTTCCTCAGGTGCGAGTAGCCGACAGAACATTCAACGTTATATGGTAGGCCCAAATGCCGCTCAAGGAATGGTAAGGCCAGAACAAGTACAGGCGATAGTAGATTGGGTGGCTGACAATACCTCCAGTTCCTTCACATTGTCTCCCACCCGGTCCCTTGAATAATGCTCAGAGTTGGTACCTGAACCCCATGGCCAACTGTCTTTCACCTAAGCCCCTTGTAAATCAGCCAAGCAGTCAGAGCCTCAAGTCATGCAGCAGTCTCTTATGCTTTTTGATGACTCTCCTGGTGTGCTTTCCGTGTGCCATCCACATAGCCCTGTCCCAGAAGTGGAAGACATTGAGTGCACCGATGTCCAACCACTTCTGTTTCAGGATGGGGACATGGAAACACCACCGCAGCACACCTCTGATGATGACAAAACACAGGTGGCAACTGTTGCGGCTTTCCACAGTGTGCAGACTGACAAGGAGGGCATTGGTGAAGGATGGATGGAAGATGATGTGGAGGATGATGAGGTCCTGGACCCCACATGAAATGAAGGTCAGGCGAGTGACGTGTGCAGTTTGGCGGAAGAGGTGGTGGTCACACAGAGGCACCAGCACAGCAAAAGATGAGGCCGGTTGCAAAAGCGGAGCGACCATCCCCTAGACAGTACGCCTGCTACTACCCACTGCACCCAGGGACCTTGCACACCAAAGGCAGCTCAAAGGAGTTCCCCGGCATGGCAGTTCTTCAGACAATGTGCTGACGACAAGACACGAGTGGTTTGAACGCTGTGCAATCAGAGCCTGAAGCGAGTCATAAATGTTCTAAACCTGAGCACAACCTGCATGACCAGGCATCTACATGCAAAGCACGAGCTGCAGTGGAATAAGCACCTCAACATCCAAGAAAGGTATCGGCCTCCTCCTGCTTCCTCTTCTGCTGCTGCCTCGGCTTCTTCCTCCACCTCTACATTGCCAGTGTCACCTGCCACCCAGCAAACAGACGATGTGACAGCAACGCCACCATGTCCGCCACTGTCTCCAAGCATTTCCACACGGTCCCATGGAAGCTTAAAGCTCTCCATCTCCCAAACACTGGAGAGAAAGAGGAAGTACCCCCCTACCCACCTGCGATCCCTGGCCCTGAATGCCAGCATTTCAAAATTTCTGGCCTTTGAAATGCTGTCATTCCGTCTAGTGGACACGGACAGTTTTAAAAACCTGATTGTGTCTGTCCCACAGTACGTGGTTCCCAGCTTCCACTACTTTTCCAGACGAGCCATCCCTTCCCTGCACAAACAAGTCGGGGACAAGATCAAGTGTGCACTGCGCAACGCCATCTGTGGCAAGGTCCACATAACCACTGATACGTGGACCAGTAAACGCGGGCAGGAACGCTATATCTCGCTAACTGCGCACTGCGCAAATGTAGTGGCGGGTGGGCCTGAGGTGGCTAGTCGTTTGGCGCATGTCCTTCCGCCACCGAGGATTGCAGGGCATTTCTCTTTGCCTCCTGTTTCCTCCTCCTCCCACTCTGCTTCCTCCTCCTCTACCACCTCCTCATCCGGTCAGCGTAACACCTTCACCACCAACTTCAGCACATCCAGGGGGAAACGACAGCAGGCTGTTTTAAAACTGATATGTTTGGGACATAAACCCCACACTGCGCAGGAACTGTGGACGGGCATTGAACAACAGACTGATGAGTGGTTGTTGCCACTGAGCCTCAAGCCCGACCTGGTGGTGTGCGATAATGGGCGAAATCTCGTAGCAGCTCTGGGCCTAGCCGGTTTGACGCACATCCCTTGCCTGGCGCATGTGCTGAATTTGGTGGTTTCTAAAAAACTACCCGGATATGTCAGAGCTTCTCCAGAAAGTGCGGGCTGTCTGTGCATGCTTTCGGCGTATTCACCCTGCTGCTGCTCGCCTGTCTGCGCTGCAGTGGAACTTTGGCCTTCCCACTCACCACCTCCTATGCGGCATGCCCACAAGGTGGAACTCCACCTTGCACATGCTGGAGAGACTGTGCGAGCAGCAGCAGGCAATAGTGGAGTTTCAGCTGCAGCACGCATGGGTCAGTTGCTTTGTGGAACAGCACCACTTCACCACCAACGAGTGGGCCTCCATGGGAGACCTGTTTACCATACACGGTGTTGGTGTACTCCACCAACATGGCCAGCGCCGATGACGCTGTTCTCAGCGTTATTATCCCACTTCTATGTCTCCATGAAAAAACACTTCGGGCGATGATGGAAGAGGATGTGGCACAGGATGAGGAGGAAGAGGGGTAATTTTCATGGTTGTCGGGCCAGTCATTCACAAGTGGCTTGGAGGGTGGGTTCCTGCACCAGCATAGGCCAGTTAAAAAAATTTCAAGCCAGGGCACAGTTCTGGAGGATGAGGAGGACAAGGATGAGGAGGAGGAACCTTGTTAACAGCAGGGTGGCACCCAACGCAGCTCGTGGGCATCACTGGAGCGTGGCTGGGGGGATACGGAGGACACAGATGATACACCTCCCACAGAGGACAGCTTGTCTTTGCCTCTGGGCAGCCTGGCACACATGAGCGACTACATGCTGCAGTGCCTGCTCAACGACAGCCGAGTTGCCCACATTGTAACTTGTGCTGATTAATGGGTGGCCACCCTGCTGGATCCCCATTACAAGGACAACATGCCGTCCTTAGTTCCCTCACTGGAGCGTGATCTGAAGATGCACAACTACAAGCGCACGCTGATAGACGCGCTGCTGAGGGCATTCCCTAATGACACCGGGGGCTCAGTGGAAGCACAAGGCGAAGGCAGAGGAGGAGGAGAAAGAGGTCGCCAACGCAGCTGTGGCACCGCCAGCACCTCAGAAGGTAAGGTTCGCATGGCCGAAATGTTCTTTGTCAGCAGCACGCCACAACAAACAGCACCACCAGCTGATAGGCAACGTCTTAGCAGGAGGCAGCATTTCAGCAACATGGTGGAACAGTATATGTGCACACGCCTACATGTACTGACTTATGGATCTTCCCCATTCAACTTATGGGTCTCCAAATTGGGCATATGGCCTGAGCTTGCCCTTTATGCCTTGGAGGTGCTGGCCTGCCCTGCAGCCAGTGTATTGTCTGAACGTGTGTTTAGCACGGCAGGGGGCGTGTTCACAGCCAACGTGGACAAGCTAACGCTTATTAAAATGAACCAGGCATGGATCCCACAAGACTTGTCTGTACCTTGTGCAGAATATACATTTAGACCGGCCTCACACAGCCATTGGTATCCTTTTTTTATTTTGAATGTCTAAATATTTTGGGGGCTACCCCAATTAGAAAAAAAAACAAAAAAAAACAGTGTTGGCTATCTCCTCCTCCTCCACCACCACTTCCACCACCTACACCGCCACGGTCACCACCTCCTCAACCTCCTACTCCATATACACCTCCTGCATTTTTTATTTTTTTATGTGTTTTTAAGTTATTTCCCTATCCACATTTGTTTGCAGGGCACTTGTCCTACTCTTACCCCCATTTTACTTCCTTTTGCAGCCCTCTAGCCCTTTCCAGGACTTTTTTACAGCCATTTTTGTGCCCAAACGTTCAGGTCACCATTGACTTCAATGGGGTTCGGGGTCCGGGGTCAAGTTCTGTGCCGAACTCGAACTTTTTCGTGAAGTTCGGCCGAACCCGACGTACCCGAACATCCAGGTGTCCGCTCAACTCTAACTATAACTAACGGCATGAGGCAGGGTTGCCCCCTCTCCCCAATAATCTTTGCACTTATCATGGAATCCCTTGCCAAAACTATTAGTTCCCACCAATACATATCAGGATTTAAAATTGGAAATACGGAATACAAAATAGGATTATACGCAGATGACATAGTCCTTTTCCTTTCTGACCCATTATCCTCGTTAAAATCCCTCACCTTAGTCCTAAATGACTTTAGCCAGATCTCCTTATACAAAGTGAACATCTCAAAGTCCCATATGTTACCTATTACTCTTAATGAAACAACAAAAAAATCACTGAGTCCTCCGGTTTCTCCTGGGCCCCACACTCCGTAATCAAGTACTTAGGCATTTGTCTCACCTCCCCAGCTCCTCCATACATCGAATAAATTATGATGCAGCAATCGTCTCTCTGAAGCAACAAATTAACAACTACCATGCAGTACACCTATTGTGGGCTGGCAGAACTGCAGTGGTCATAATGACATTGCTCTCCATTATATTATATCTCGTTCAAACTCTACCAATCCCTCTTCCATTCTCATACCTGCAAAACCTTCAATCCACAATTAATAACTTTATTTGGGATGGCAGGAAACCCAGATTCAAATCCTAAATCCTTTACAGACCTAAACCACAAGCTGGACTGGAAATCCCAAACATTAAGGCCTACCATCAAGTGTTGGTCATTGACCAAATAAATTACTGGTGGAACCCTTCCCCAAATCACATATGGTGCTCCCTCGAACAGCCCTTAGTGGGATCTCTTCTGCAAGTCATACTTGGAGCTATTTTACTAGGTTTCCAACCTCAAGTGTCACCCTATTTAACTATCACTATTAACTCCCACTGACCTCCTTAGCACCAGTGTCACTGGACCTGTCCCTTTCTCAATGGTCCTCAGCTGGAATAACCGCAAGTGGATGTTTACTTGAATCTAACTCACTGCGACCGTTCCAAGACTTACAACACTCTTTTAGACTACCTAAATCCGACTTCTACAAATATATTAGAACCCAATCCGTTCTCCTATCTCTCCTGAAAGGAAAATACCACATCCCATCAGATATTATATCCTTCTTCACCACCACTACTCCGAAAGTCAAAGGTATTTAATATTTCTACTGGACTATTAATCACAACTACTTCTCCAGCAAAACCTCCTTTATGGAAATCTGGGAAACATAACTTTCACAACAATTCACATAACTTCAGTGGCAAAGAGCCTCCCAATTACTCATGGCATCCTCAAAATGCATTTCCCACTGGAAAGCCTCTCTTAAGATTCTCCACAGATGGTACTATGTCCCTACCAGGGTTGCAAAAATGTTCCCATCCTCCTCACCACTTTGCTGGAGAGGCTGCTGCAATCATGGAACTCTCCTGTACATTTGGTGGGAATGCCCCGTGGTACTTTCTTTCTGGCAATATGTCTTTCATTTCCTATCTTCTGTATCTGGTATTCACATAAATTGCAAACCTGCAACAGCATTACTTCTTCTCCACAATGAACCATGAGCCCAACCACAGTCCCCCTTTATAGTACACAGACTTATAGAAGCCATAAGAACTATTACAGTTGCATGGAAACAACCAACCCCTCCAGATCACTCTCTATTTCTCCAATTACTAAACACACATACTCAATTTGAGCTGATGTTCAAAAATGGTAAATGAGCACATTTCTGGAAACAATGGCATAATTGGCTAAACCACCGCAGGAATTTAAAACACCTGGACTGGCCCTTAGGGCAGATCACAGCTTTTTCTAGGTATCCCGTAGAGATCCTCTTTATCTGACAAACTTGCATAGCACTCATTTGTATAGCTAGATAACCACTACCTAGATCATTTGTTTATGTATGCATCCTTTTTCCGTTCATATTTCTACCCCTATTAAACCTATACTGTTTATAATTTTAGTGTACACCGCTTGTACATGTACTGTGTCTTACCTTTCAATAAAAGATTAAAGATTAAAAAAAATTAAATAAAAGGATTGTGCACAAATAAAACATATTTATTCATAACAGAATGAATATAACATTGTATTAACATGAAAAGACACATTAATTGTTCAAGTTTTACCTCCACGCTACAAATGTTTCATGTGAGCCCCATTGGGGACACAACAGATGATTGCCATTTACCTTTGTTGTCACTCTTGCTACACGTTTGCTGCTCCTCATTTCCACTTGAGTCCATCAATATCTCAATGATGCCTTACCAGAATGGTAAATCAGAAATGCAGGAAAGAATGATTCACCAATGTCACTCTGGCCTAACAACCTGCGACTTCTTTCTGTGGTGGTACATAAAGGACTTGGTGTACGTCCCCCCCATGCCATAGGACCTGAACAGCGTAAGAAGTTTCATCAAAGAAACAGTGGGGTCAATAGTCGAGGACATGCTGCCATGAGTCTGGGCAGAAATGGAGTATCACCTTGACATCTGTCATGTTACCAACAGGGATCACAATGACCATTTGTCGTGCAGAAGTAAAACAGTTAATGCGTTTTTCATGTTAATACAGTTGTGTTAGGTTCATTTAATTATAAATAAATCAGCTTTACTTTTCCACCATCTTTTTTGAATCACACTGTCTGTTAGTCAACATTTTAAGTGAAAATGCTACAAAATGTATTCTTTATAATTTCAGATTTAGGCTAGTTTCCCATTTGTTACATATAGTTAGCCACTAACACTACTTTCTGAATTTGGTCTTTTAGCCAGTTTTCTATCAATTTACAAACTGATCTTTCCAAGCCTACAGACTTTACCTTACGCATTAGCCATTTGCGGGGAACTGTGTCAAACGCTTTAGCATACCATGTCTACAGCTGCCCCTCTGTCCAAGGTTTTACTTACCTCCTCATAAAAAGAAATCAGGTTTGTTTGACAACTTCTGTCTTTCATGAATCCATGCTGTCTGTTGCTTAAAACATTTTTTTCCAAAAATAATTCATCTATGTGTTCTTTTATTAAACTCTCCAGTATCTTTCCAACTATAGAAGTTACACCAACAGGTCTATAGTTACTTGGCAAAGACTTTGATCCCTTTTTAAATATGGGCACCACATTGGCCCTACACCAATCCAGTGGTACTATTCCAGTCATTAAGGAGTCCTTAAATATTAGATACAATGGCTTTGAAACGACAGAGCTCAATTATTTTAGGATCTGTGGGTGGATGCCATCTGGTCCAGGTGCTTTATCTACCTTCATTCTGTCTAAATACTTCTGGACAATTTCACTTTTGAGCCATTGTGGATCATTTGGGGCTGTGTCACTACCACCCCCATTATGGACATGAGCTCCCTCATGCTCGTTTGTTTACACAGAGCTGAAGAAAGTATTTAATATGTTTGCCTTCTCTTTGTCCCCAGTCCCCACTATAGATTATTTTGTAAAGGGTCTACATGCTCAGACCTATTAACCACTTCAAGACCGAGCCTATTTTTTGGACTTGGTGTTTACAAGTTAAAACCAAGTTTTTTTGCTATAAAATTACTTAAACCCCCCAAACATTGTATATATTTTTTCTAGCACCCTAGAGAATAAAATGGCCATCGTTGCAAATCTTTACGTCACACCGCATTTGCGCAGCGGTCTTACAAGCGCAATTTTTTTGGAAAAAATTCACTTTTTTGAGAGAAAAGCTAAGACAACAGTTAAGTTAGCCCAATTTTTTTTCCATATTGTGAAAGATAATGTTACGCCGAGTAAATTAATACCCAACAAGTCATGCTTTAAAATTGCGACAGCTCTTGGAATGGTAACAAACTTTGCAACCTAAAAATTTCCATTGGTGAGCTTCAAAGGAGATTTAGTGCTAGAAGTATTGCTCTCACTCTAACGATCGTGGTGATACCTCACATGTGTGGTTTGAACACCATTTTCATATGCTGGCATGACTTATGTACGTGTTCGCTTCTGCACGCAAGCTCACGGGAATGGGGTGCTTTAAATTTTTTATTTTTTTTCTTATTCATTTTACTTTTTATATTTTCATTTCACACTGTCCTTTAAAAAAAAAAGATCACTTTTATTCCTATTACAAGAAATTCCTTGTAATAGAAAAAAGCATGCCAGGACTTAAATATGAGATCTGGGGTCAAAAAGACCTCAAATCTCATATGTACACTTAAATGTGAAAAAATAAAATAAAAAAAGTGACAGTTCAAAAAAAAAGTCCCCTTTAAGAGCTATGGGTGGAAGTGACTTGTGACGTCGCTTCTGCCCTGCAATGTTATGGGGCTGAATGGGCGGCATCTTCCACTCACTTGGCTTCCTGTGCAGGGGGGAACGGACCCAATCATCTCCGCCACTGCCGGCAGTCCGGTAAGTGGCAGAGATGATGGGAAAGTGGGGCAGGGGCACCTTTCCCACCACTGATAAAAGTGATTTCACAGCGCATCTGCCACTAAGACCACTTTTATCTTGCAGAGAATCGCCGGCTCTAAAAAACGGTATCTGAATGGTGCCTGTAGCTGAAGGCACCATTCAGATATCGCCGCTCAAAGTCAAGGACGTCTTATGATGGCCTCTGGGTGGGAAGTAGTCAATATATTTGAAGTATTTATGGAGGTTTGTCCTACTATCTTTTGCAATCTGTCGTTCATTTTGAATTTTTGCCTCCTTGTTTTCCTTTTTACATATTCTTTGTACATTTAAAGGTTATAGTGTTCCTTCATGTTTATATTAAATGCTCTTTTCTTATCATTTATAACTTTTTTAACTTTGGCCGTGAGCCACATAGGTTTTATTTTTAGCCTTTTAAACTTATTTCCCATGGGAATATACTTTGCAGTGATTTTGCATACAGTCTTTTTGAAAAATTCCCATTTCTGTTCTGTGTTCATGAATGCCAATATTACCTCCCAGTCTAAGTCCTGGAGAGCAGCCCTCTTCATTTTAATGCATATTTTTGTGCATAGTTAAAGCAAGTTTGATGCATTTTTATGGTTTTTCAGGGGTTCCGATCAAAATCTACAGGGCCAAAACTGAACCTAAAAAAAAAGCTTTTTAATTTTACTTTTTTCCAAGATGCACAGAAGATAAAAATACAGGTGTAAATGGGTCCCTTTAAAATTCATGTTAATCCTTTAGTCATGCATTGTCTTATTATTATGGGACTTATTTATGGGCATTTTTAAATATCCCAATCCCTGTGACTCAGATTTTTACTTTAGTTATTAACCTCTTTACCGCTGGAAGATTTATCCCCTTCATGACCAGGCCATTTTTTGTGTCATGCAACACTGTACCCAAATAAAATGTATGCCATTTTTTCACACAAATAGTTTTTTTTTTTTGGTGGCATTTGATCACCACTGCATTTTTTTTTTTGAGCTATAAAGAAAAATTACCAAAAATTTTGAAAAAAGAAACAATATTTTTTAATTTCTGTTATAAAAAATATCCAAAAAAAAATTTAAAAAAATCAAATGTCTTCATAAATTTAGGCCAATATGTAGTCTGCTACATATTTTTGGTAAAAAAAAAAACCCCAATAAGTGTATATTGATTGGTTTGCACAAAAGTATACATTTTTTTTTGGAATGTTTATGTATTTTTTATTTCATACCAGTAATCGTGGTGATTATAGTTGAGCGAACTCGGACTATAAAGTTCGGGTCCGTACCGGACTTTAGGTTGTCCGTGCCCTGAACCTGATGCTGAAAATTAAAAAAAAAGTCTGGGAATGGTATTCGGGTATTTTGTGCTCCTTTTCTATAGCTGCAGGGCCGCCAATCAACAACGTTTTATTCGTTTGCCCTTAGAACCCATCACAGCCATGCTTACTAATGGCATGGCTATGATTGGCCAGTGCATCATGTGACCCAGACTATTTTTGTCGCCTGTTGAATAGCTGCAGGGCAGACAATCAACAAGCGTTTCACTCGTTTGCCCTTAGAAGCCATCACAGCCATGCCTACTAATGGCATGACTGTGATAGGCTAGTGCATCATGTGACCCAGCCTCTATATGAGCTGGAGTTACGTATACCCGTGTCACATCATCTCAGGCTAATGTAGGGAGAGCTTGGTGCCGGCGCTGTGAGGGACAGATTACAGATCTAATATGATCTCATGATGCATTACAGACAGATTCCTGGCGGTGCTGTGAGGGAAAGCTTAGCGTTCTAAAACGATCTGATACTGGACCACATAGAGTTTACTAGTGCTGTGAGGGATAGATTACCGATCTAATATCATCTCATCCTGCATTACAGACAGGTTCCTGGCGGTGCTGTGAGGGGAAAGCTTAGCCTTCTAAAACCATCTGATACTGGATTAGGTACAGTTTACTAGTGCTGTGAGGGATGCATTACCGATCTAATATCACCTCATCCTCCATTACAGACAGGTTCCTGGCGGTGCTGTGAGGGGAAAGCTTAGCATTCTAAAACCATCTGATACTGCATTAGGTACAGTTTACTAGTGCTGTGAGGGACAGATTATTGTTCTAAAATCATCTCCTAGTTCTATAGAGAGAGGTTCCTGCTGGTGCTGTGAGGGACAGCTTATTGTTCTAAAATCATCTCCTAGTTCTATAGGGAGAGGTTCCTGCTGGTGCTGTAAGGGACCGATTATTGTTCTAAAATCTTCTCCTACTGCTATAGAGAGAGGTTCTTGCTGGTGCTGTGAGGGACAGATTATTGTTCTAAAATCATCTCCTAGTTCTATAAGGAGAGGTTCCTGCTGGTGCTGTGAGGGACAGAGTATTGTTCTAAAATCATCTCATAGTTCCATAGGGAGAGGTTCCTGCTGGTGCTGTGAGGGACAGATTATTGTTCTAAAATCATCTCCTACTGCTATAGGGTGAGGTTCCTGCTGGTGCTGTGAGGGACAGATTATTGTTCTAAAATCATCTCCTAGTTCTATAGGGAGAGGTTCCTGATGGTGCTGTGAGGGAGAGATTATTGTTCTAAAATCATCTCCTAGTTCTATAGGGAGAGGTTCCTGCTGGTGCTGTGAGAGACAGATTATTGTTCTAAAATCATCTCCTACTGCTATAGGGAGAGGTTCCTGCTGGTGCTGTGAGGGAAAGATTATTGTTCTAAAATCATCTCCTAGTTCCATAAGCAGAGGTTCCTGCTGGTGCTGTGAGGGACAGATTATTGTTCTCAAATCATCACATACTGCTACAGGGAGAGGTTCCTGATGGTGCTGTGAGGGACAGATTATTGTTCTAAAATCATCTTCTAGTGCTATAGGGAGCAGTTCCTGCTGGTGATGTGAGGGACAGATTATTGTTCTAAAATTATCACATACTGCTGGAGGGAGAGGTACCTGCTGCTCTTTTGAGGGACAGATTATTGTTCTAAAATCATATCATACTGGTGTAGGGAGAGGTCCCTGCTGGTGCTGTGAGGGACAGATTATTGTTCTCAAATCATCACATACTGCTAGAGAGAGAGGTTCCTGCTGGTGCTGTGAGGGACAGATTATTGTTCTAAAATCATGTCCTAGTTCTATAGGGAGAGGTTCCTGCTGGTGCTGTGAGGGACAGATTATTTTTTTAAAAGCATCTCCTAGTTCTATAGGGAGAGGTTCCTGCTGTTGCTGCGAGGGACAGATTATTGTTCTAAAATCATCTCCTACTGCTATAGGGAGAGGTTCCTGCTGCTCCTGTGAGGGACAGATTATTGTTCTAAAATCATCACACACTGCTAGAGGGAGAGGTTCCTGCTGGTTACATAGTTACATAGTTACATAGTTGGTAAGGTTGGAAAAAGACACAAGTCCATCTGGTCCAACCTGTGTGTGTGTGCATACATGTTAGTAGTACATTGTATACCCCTGGTATATTGTGGTAGTACCCAGCTAATAATTTTTTGAAATAATCGATGCTCCCCGCTGAAACCACTGCTTGTGGAAGGGAATTCCACATCCTTACCGCTCTTACAGTAAAGAACCCCCTACACAGTTTTCTTCTAATTTTAGTGAGTGGCCGCGTGTCTTTTTAAATTCCACTTTCATGGAAAAGCTTTTTCTCTATAGTGGGATCACCAGTATGGTATTTGTACATTGAAATCATATCCCCTCTCAAGCGTCTTTTCTCCAAAGAGAACAAGTTCAATGCTTGTAGTCTTTCCTCATAGCGGAGATCCTCCTGCCCCTTTATTAATTTTGTTGCCCTTCTCTGGACCCACTCCAGTTCCAGCATATCCCTCCTGAGGACTGGTGCCCAGTATTGACGGCCGGAACAGAGTCTTGTAGAGTGGGAGAATTATTGTTTTATCTCTGGAGTTAATCCCCTTTCTAATGCATGCCAGTACTCTGTTGGCTTTGCTTGCAGCAGCCTGGCATTGTATGCCAATGCTGAGCCTGTCATCTACTAAGAGTCCCAGGTCCTTTTCCATCCTAGATTCGCCCAGAGGTTCTCCTCCTAGCGAGTAAACTGTATTCATAATTTTGGCACCCAAATGCATTATTTTACATTTTCCAACATTAAACCTCATTTGCCATGTAGTTGCCCACCCCATTAATTTGTTTAGATCTTGCAAGGTTTCCACATCTTACATGGACGTTATTAGCCTACTTAGCTTTGTATCATCCGCAAAAACTGAAATTGAGCTGTTTATCCCATTATTCAGATCATTTATGACTGAATTAAATAGGATTGGTATCAGGACAGAACCCTGGGGGACCCCACTTTCCACACCGGACCATTGTGAGTACTCCCCATTTATCACCACCCTCTGGACTCGCCCCTGTAGCCAGTTTTTAATCCATGTACTCACCCATTGATCCATGGCGACCGACCTTAGTTTGTACAGTAAATGTTTATGGGGAACTGTATCGAATGCCTTTGCAAAATCCAGGAACACCACATCTACCGCCTTCCTTTATCTAGATGGCAGCTCAACTTCTCATAGAAGATTAAAAGATTGGTCTGGCAAGAACGATTCTTCATGAAACTGTGCCAATTACTGCTAATGATACAGTTCTGATTACAAAAATCTTGTATATAGTCCCTTATCATCCCCTCCAAGTGCTTGCAGATTATTGATGTTAGGCTAACTGGCCTGTAGCTCCCAGGGATGTATTTTGGCCCTTTTTAAAAAATTGGTGCTACATTGGCTTTTCTCCTATCAGATGGTACCATTCCAGTCAGTAGACTGTCCATAAAAATTAGGAACAATGATCTGGCTATCACTTGGCTGAGGTCCTTAAGGACCCTCGGGTGTAAGCCATCTGGTCCTGGTGACTAATTTATGTTGAGTTTATCAAGCCTATTTCTAATTTTGTCCTCAGCCATTAGAGTGCTTCCTGTGACATGGTATGAAGATTAATATTACATTTCCGTTGTGAAGACGGAGGAGAAGAATAAATTCAAAACTTTTGCCATCTCTCCGTCATTTGTAACCAGATTCCCTTCCTCATCCTTTATTATTTATATACTTAGACTAAAGGGAAAAAAAAAACCTATTTTGGCTAGAGTAACATGGGCTGGAACCAAATACAGCCATTTGGTTTACATTTAAGCAAGCAGTGCGCAACTGCTTTAGCTTGCTCGATTGATAAATAGCAATACTTCTTAACACAAAGTATATCATAATTTTACATTCATCCTGCCAAAACGTAACTATTTCTTGTGACAAATACAGACTGCTGGTGCTGTGAGGGACCGATTATTGTTCTAAAATCATCTCCTAGTTCTATAGGGAGAGGTTCCTGCTGGTGCTGTGAGGGACAGATTATTGTTCTAAAATCATCTCCTACTGCTATAGGGAGAGGTTCCTGCTGCTCCTGTGAGGGACAGATTATTGTTCTAAAATCATCTCCTAGTTCTATAGGGAGAGGTTCCTGCTGGTGCTGTGAGGGACAGATTATTGTTCTACAATCACCTCCTAGTTCCATAAGCAGAGGTTCCTGCTGGTGCTGTAAGGGACAGATTATTGTTCTCAAATCATCACATACTGCTAGAGGGAGAGCTTTCTGCTGGCGCTGTGAGGGACTGATTATTGTTCTCAAATCTTCACATACTGCTAGAGGGAGAGGTTCCTGCTTGTGCTTTGAGGGACAGATTATTGTTCTAAAATCATCTCCTAGTTTTATAGGGAGAGGTTCCTGCTAGTGCTGTGAGGGACAGATTATTGTTCTAAAATCTTCTCCTACTGCTAGAGGGAGAGGTTCCTGCTGGTGCTGTGAGGGACAGATTATTGTTCTAAAATCATCTCCTAGTTCTATAGGGAGAGGTTCCTGTTGGTGCTGTGAGGGACAGATTATTGTTCTAAAATCATCTCCTAGTTCTATAAGGAGAGGTTCCTGCTGGTGCTGTGAGGGACAGATTATTGTTCTAAAATCATCTCCTAGTTCTGTAGGGAGAGGTTACTGCTGGTGCTGTGAGGGACAGATTATTGTTCTAAAATCATCTCCTACTGATATAGGGTGAGGTTCCTGCTGGTGCTGTGAGGGACAGATTATTGTTCTAAAATCATCTCCTAGTTCTATAGGGAGAGGTTCCTGTTGGTGCTGTGAGGGACAGATTATTGTTCTAAAATTATCACATACTGCCAAAAGGAGAGGTTCCTGCTGGTACTGTGAGGGACAGATTATTGTTCTAAAATCATCACATACTGACAAAAGGAGAGGTTCCTGCTGGTGCTGTGAGGGACAGATTATTGTTCTAAAATCATCACATACTGCCAAAAAGAGAGGTTCCTGCTGGTGCTGTGAGGGACAGATTATTAGTCTAAAATCATCACATACTGCTAGAGGGAGAGGTTCCTGCTGCACCTTTGAGGGACAGATTATTGTTCTAAAATCATCTCCTTGTGCTATAGGGAGAGGTTCCTGCTGGTGCTGTGAGGGACAGATTATTGTTCTAAAATCATCTCCTACTGCTATAGGGAGAGGTCCCTGCTGGTGCTGTGAGGGACAGATTATTGTTCTCAAATCATCACATACTGCTAGAGGGAGAGGATCCTGCTGGTGCTGTGAGGGACAGATTATTGTTCTAAAATCATCTTCTAGTGCTATAGGGAGCGGTTCCTGCCGGTGATGTGAGGCACAGATTATTGTTGTCAAAATTATCACATACTGCTGGAGGGAGAGGTTTCTGCTGCTCCTTGAGGGACAGATTATTGTTCTAAAATCATATCATACTGGTGTAGGGAGAGGTTCCTGCTGTTGGTGTGAGCGGTGCATTTCTTGCACAAAAATAAAAAGTGCATTTACGTTGGTGTTTTCCCAAAAAAAAGAAGAAAAAATTTTATTATTCTTTCTTTGTATTAATAAATAGTGCTGCTGGACAGAATGAGGAGAGCATCAAATAAGGGATGTGGTCGTGGTGCTGCTGGTGTTGGTGGTGTTGGTTAAGTTCCTGTTGCAAGGAGAGGACGTGGTTGATTTGTGCCAGCTACACGCACAAGTGAAACACCTTCTTCAGGTGTGAGTAGCCGACAAAACCTTCAACGTTATATGGTAGGCCCGAATGCCGCTCAACGAATGGTGAGGCCAGAACAAGTACAGGCGATAGTAGATTGGGTGGCTGACAATGCCTCCAGTTCCTTCACATTGTCTCCCACCCGGTCCCTTGATGAAAGCTCAGAGCTGGCACCTGAACCCCATGGCCATCTGTCTTTCACCTCAGCCCCTTGTAAATCAGCCAAGCAGTCTGAGCCCTAAGTCATGCAACAGTCTCTAATGCTTTTTGATGACTCTCCTGGTGTGCTTTCCATGGGCCATTCACATAGCCCTGCCCCAGAAGTGGAAGACATTGAGTGCACCGATGCCCAACCACTTCTGTTGCAGGATGAGGACATGGAAACACCACCGTAGCAC